>JADBJO010005166.1:127197-144697 GCA_016801955.1 Conus betulinus
CAAAATGGAAAACAAAAATGTCTGGTTAAAATGACAGTCATGATTTGTATCATAATTGAACCGAGAAAGAGCGTTAGAAACACGTTAATTGACTACCTTTAACTTAATTATAGAACTCAGTCAGGATCCAACATGTTAAAATTGGATGATGAAATCTTGATCCAGGAACCCCTGTCGTGAAATGAATCGACAAAGCAGAAGGTCTGCAGTGCTGTCCCTTTGCAAGGACTTGGTGAAATAGCCTGAACCCCATGGGGTTGCACTTTAAGGCTGTTACGAGTTGAATCCTGTAGTCTGATTTACCTCTGTTCAGGAGCAGTTATGTCCCTTGATATATTAATGGAGTGTCCTGCGCGTGCCTGTACCCATCGTCAACACATCGCAGGCCTCCAAGGGTGGTACAGGGACTGCTCTAAAGGCAGTTGAAGACAGTGCTTCTCTGGGTCCTCCCCAGCACCTTCGGTGTGTTTCTTTTTCTTCTCCTTTGCAAGGACAAAGCACAGTCGTTACCCTGCTCAGGCTATTTCACCAAGGGTTTTGAGTTGTCTCAGAGGCTTTCCTTGCGTTTCTTCAGAGATTTTTCGAATGTTAGGTTTCACGTGACGGCGTTTACATGCCGGATATCGTGGATAACTATGATACAATAATTCGTCCAATTAGATTAGGGAAAACACGCTGATCGTTGTGTG
Source organism: Conus betulinus (assembly GCA_016801955.1). Lineage (NCBI taxonomy): Eukaryota > Metazoa > Mollusca > Gastropoda > Neogastropoda > Conidae > Conus > Conus betulinus. The sequence goes on from JADBJO010005166.1 coordinate 127,887, forward strand.
GTCCATCCCCGTAGTTCATTTACACATTGGTGTGTGTGCTTGAAAGAGGACAGAGTCGAAGAGGCATGAACGCACTTAATAAATGATTGTCCCAAACAGCTGCGATCGCGGAATGTAACAATGACGGCATCTCTTCTCGTGCCTTGTGCCTTCAGTTTCAGTTGCAGTTTCATCAGGGAGGTGTCAGTGCGAGCGAACTTGTCCATATACGCTACACCACATCCGCTAAGTTTGCAAGACCACACCGCGCAGTACTTACAGTTGATGGATATTTGAATGAATGACTAAGACGACAGGATTTCAGACAAGGACCCCATGCATACAACTAAGCGGATATCTGACCTGCACGTGAGCTCAACGTGCTGCTCAGACCTTGGGAACCTACCTGACATTGTCTTGTGCCACATATTGGTGTCAATCAAAAAATTGTCTTCTCCACACGCCCAGCACAGATATGCAGCACCGCAGGGGGAAAACCCAATCTGTGACACACCACAACGATGTGTGCTGTAAAAGTTTGCATTTCCAAGGACTCTTGATATAAGCAATGGCTTTTGTCTTCTGAATAGAGAGAGAAACAACTTTTCTTCTATAAACAGTTTAAGTCGTAAAACTGACACTGTGTTTGAGACCAAAGGGCGGATTAGTATGAAAGAATATAGTGAAGAAGAATTGGGCATGATTTGAAGAATACATTACTCCCATAGTAGTGAGAAGAAGAAGCGGGGAGGGGGTGGGGTGGGGTGGGGATAGGGGCAGGCGGGGAGGGGAGTGGTGGCAAGGAACTATTAGACAATAATGCCGTAAGAATATTTGTATGCATGAATTTTTTTAATGCCCGAACACGGATTGAAACTATGTCATGTGTGTCCCTGGCTGGTCTGTCACGGGACATTTTTTTTTTTGTGATTGTTCGGGTGCAACAGGAAATATGTAGCATTTTGTCATCTTCATGTTACTGAAAACTCCCAGCAAATATTCAGAGGACTTCCCCACTGTTATTGCTTGTTATAACTTTAAAAATAAAAGCAAGAGCACTCTTCTGTGTACGTCATCATTTTTTTTTTTTTTTTTTTTTTTTTTTTTTTTTTTTTTTTTTGTTTTTTTTGTGTTTTTTTTTTTTGCCTCAGAAGAGATGCACGTTGATTCACTATCTGATATTGACGTCACTGACATCTTAAACGTATCGTATGCTTCTCAAATAGATCTCTCAATTCAGACTGAAATCCTGAGCGAAAATTCTTGTGCTTCTTAAGCGCTAAACACTGGTTTGGGCAAGTGCAGTTCGTCAATCAGGTATCTTCTTTTTTTTTTTTTTTTTTTCATGTGTATATTATCGATCCGCGGTCTGTAACGATGTGCGTCCCCGCATCTTTATTTGTGTGCACTTGCGTGCCCGAGAGTTTACGTCCGTGTGGATGACAATCCCGTTTTTTTTTTTTTTTTTTTTTTTTTTTTTAGAAATCCGCTCTGGGGAAGAATTCTCCCATCTTGAAGCTTGAACTCAAACCATAGCTCGCTGCTGCCGGTCCCCTTGTCCCTTACGCCTAAACGCACCCCTTTCCTGTCCACCCTTCTACCCTCCCCTTCCTCGTAGTCCCACCCCCTATCCACTCATACACTCATAACCCCCCCCCCCCCCCCCCACTCCCAGCCTCCACCACCACCACCACCGCCATCATGACGCCCCTTCCTCCCGTTCACCCTTCTCTAGCTGCCCCCTCCCCCTCCCGCTCCCCTCTTCGTGTGATCGCGGCAGTGGCGACCTCTGCACTTGCAGTCCCTCCATCGCAGTCCCTCCGATGCTCTGTGAGGGGAGGCAGACTCCGGCGACAGGCCAGGCAGCATCCCTGGCTGGCTCAGGGCAGTAACAGGCGGTGGGGGAGTACTCGGCTCTGCGCAAGGCAGTGAACAGCGTTCTTCTCCGCCAAGTTTGCAGTGAGTCACAGTCATTTTTTTTTTTAATATGCACTGGCGGCTTGTGTGTGTTTTTTTTTTTTTTTAATGTGCGTGCACGGGTGTGTGTGTGTGTGTGTGTGTGTGTGTGGTTACAGGCTTGCCCTCGTGTAAACCACATACAACAGAGAACTATCGTGTGTTTTAAAAGTCTTGCCTTTTCTTTCGTTTCTGATAGCCTGATGATTTCTCCTCTGACCGAAACAGATACAGTCACTTCTTTCGCTATCAGTCTGCATTGGATTCAGCCCTACATCTTTGACTCTCTCAACCCGTGACATCAGTCCAAGATTTAACAGAGAGATGCTTTCGCTTTGTTTTGTTTCGTTTTTTTTTTTTTTTTTGTAGTCACTAATTCCACTAGTAAACTGCTAAACAAATTTTTGTGGACTTGAATTCGATGGTGAAATCGATTAATGATCCTTGCCGGTAGGAGGACAAGGTCAGTTAGACCTGGAATTTACGTCACTGAAGCCTATAGTCTGTCTGTTACTATACTAAAACGTGTTTTAAATAGAAAAATCCACGGAGTGTTTCAACAGAATTCTCTGTAGTTTGCCAACATCTTATTTGCTTTCATCTTGTTAACGTCTTTGCGAAGTCTGTTTTCTCTTTCCTACTCTGTTTTAAGGTTTGTGTAGATTATGTAAGACAAATAACGCATTTTGACAACACTGCCACATTGTTGACAAATCCGCCTGTACAGTTGATATCGAAGGAATTATGTACTTTCTCAACATGTATGAGTGGATATTTGCTTTTATGTTCAAAACTAGGTGCTATTTTTACCATTACCGTTACTGCTACTACTGCTGCTACTACTACTACTACTACTACTACTACTACTACTACCAGTGTTACTATTGATATCACCATCATTACCATTATCATCACCATCATCATCACCTCTAACACTGGTGCCACGACAACCATGCTGTCCGACAGTCCTCTAACCCTCTCCTTTCTCTCTCTACTACTACAACTGCTATTGTCTATATTTTCCTCACCAAAAGTGGTAGTAATCTTCTTTTTATCATTGTTTTTTTTCAATATTTCTATCATCACCATTATCTTCATTATAGTTGATATCAGTTTAATTTTTATTATCATCATATTATTATTGTTATTATTATTATCAAAATTACTGTTTTAACTCGCATTGTCTGCTTCCAGACGACCTCCTTTTCAGTTCAAGGCGCTGAATTTGAAGAAATAAGTGATTGTTCGTTCTTCATTTCCGTTGTCCTGAGTTTCGTTTATCTTGTCTGAAGAAGACCTAAGAGGTCGAAACGCGTCATGTTTTGTCTTATGAATCGTTTGTGTATGTTTGGCAGATACAGTACTTAAAATTCTTTTTTTTTTTTTTTTTTAAGATTTATGTAGATTTCCGCCTGTAGTCGCTCACTTTGAAACATTCTTACTTTGTGTGTGTGTGTGTGTGTGTGTGTGTGTGTGTGTGTGTGTGTGTGTGTGTGTGTTCGTTTTTTTTTTAATGTTACAATTTCATACTTTATGCGTTAATACCCCAAAAAGCAAATTCATTAGCTGCACTATATTCAGAATCAATAATAATTCATTTCACATTGATCAGTACGTCAGGTTTAGTTCTCACTGCATTATCGGTCCTGTTAGCGGTAACACATATTCAGAGTGGTTCTTTTTTTTTTTTCAGTCTCAATCTGTCCATTCATCTGGCATTTACAGACATTAAGGTGTCATGCGACTGTTTTTGGACAATTCATGTCTCGCAAAGTTTGACACTGGATCTGTCGGCTGCGTTTGACACTGGTGTGATAATTTGGCCTTTCTGAACACGTTACATTTGATTTCTTGCCGAGTGAATAATGTCAAAAGTGAGTTCCGACATTCACGGGCATGGCGGACGTTCAGTGTCACTCCAGTGAGTGCTGTTAACGGCTGTGTTTCGGTTACACATTCCTCGCAGTGTGTTGATGACAACGAATTTGAGCAAACGCAGACAGTTACCCTAACGTGCTGGCCTATTAAGGGTTGATAATGCATGTTGGTATTTGAGAGGGATTGAGAGAGAGAGAGAGAGAGTGAGAGAGATGCCAGTTTAAGGAGAGAGAGACAGACAGACACAGAGAGACAGAGAGAGAGAGAGAGAGAGGCGGGAGGCAGGGCGGAGGGGACAACGTGATATATGTGTGTGTGTGTGTGTGTGTGTGTGTGTGTGTGTGTGTGTGCGTGCGTGCGTGCGTGCTGTGTGTGTGTGTGCGTGCGTGTATGCGCACGTGTGCGCGCGCGTGTGTTTGTGTGTGTGTGCGCGTGTGTGTGTGTGTGTGTGTGTGTGTGTGTGTGTGTGTGTGTTTTAGTGTGTGTGTGTGTTGTGCGCGCGCGCGCGCATACTTTGATTTGAGACTGATCGCCTTTTGCTTTCAGATTCCACACCACTGGCACGTATTCGAACCTCGACACAACTTGATCCAGTACATCTTTACCTGCCGATTTTATCCTACAGTAAGACTCAGAGAGAACGAACTGTGAACACTCCTCTGCACCACGGAAGGCCGATACCAGTGATAGAAAGCAAGCACGTGGCTGTGATCGTTTCTCCACTCTGTCAGCAAACAGTATGTGGACTGGCGTTTTCTGGAACCTCTCTTTGTTTTCTAGGTTTCGGGTTTACGTCTGAGGTGGACTTTGTCGTCGGCTTGGCTATAAACAACATGAAGCGAATGGAAAAGGGCGTATACAATGAATGTTGATGGCGGTGAGGATTGAGGAAGGGGCACTGAAATTCTCTGTTCAACAAGCTTAGAGCATTTATCATCACACTCATCAGTGTCACGGGACAGTTGGAAACACAACTCTAGAGAAAAAAAAAAATGAAATAAATGAAAATAGGGGAAAATCGTTGTCACAGTAGTATCATTCCATCACTGGATGCCGTGTGTCAGCAGTCGATAAGTGTACAGGCATTTCATTCTTAGTTAAGCTCTTTCATTCAGTACGGCTCGCAACATCCTCTTCGTTCTGAGAGCCGCAGCATCGTTGCAGAAATTAGATACACCGCCTGCTCGGGGGCAGCGGCCTTGAGGCATTCTCAATCCTGACGAGCACTGATAGATCATTCCCAGAGCAGTTGACTGTCGTGTCTGTGGTTTTCCTGCACGGTTACATGACGCTGATGACAGTGTCACACTGGGCTAAAAGTTCATTGAGGACAGAAGCTTGGCAGATAATCTTTTTTCAAACGCCACCGTTGACAGCCGAAACGCGGTCTTGAGTAAAGGCTTCTTCTTTCAAGATTTGCGCCTTCCAACTGCACTGCACTATTACTACTCATAAAGATCGAAGGCTAGCAAGTCAGATCTTTTGCCTGCAACATTTCTTCCCGCAAACCTTTGATGAAATCTGTTGTTGTTGTTGTTGTTTTGACCGTGAATCAGTGATTCCATATTTACTTCCGTCAAAAAAATTCCCGAGTTGTGGAAAGTGTTTGCAGCCGCTAAAACATACCTGGCCAGCATCTGAAGAAATATCCGACGACCTCATAGACCTCACCCCTTCTCCTCCAAACCAGAACTTTTAGCAAACACACATTCTGTCCCTTTCTTCGTGATACTGCACCGCCCCACCTTGAACAGAAAGTGATCTGAAGAACATCCAAGAGTAGAAACCACGCCTCACGTCTTCTCTGCAGCTCGTGTCTTCTGTCTTCTTCTCCACATCCTCCTCATCAACGACAACAACAGCACGTCCGCGTTCCTTCCCGCCCCACCCCTGCTTCTTATCTCCCCTGCCATGGAGAACCAGCACCGCCACCCCAGCTGCCCGCCGCGCGGGAATGCAGAGCACCACGAATGCATCGAGCTGATCAGCGAGACCCGTGTGCCCCCTATGGGCGGCAGCCTGCCCCGGGACACTCCGCTGCCCCTGGAGGCCAACGGTCGGCCCCTGGACGGCAAGGTGGACCAGGGGGTTCCCGAGAGAGACACGTGGAACGGGCAGGTGGAGTTCGTGCTGGCCTGTGTCGGCCAGTGCATCGGCCTGGGCAACGTGGTCCGCTTCCCTTACCTCTGCTACAGGAACGGGGGGGGAGGTGAGGGGGGGTGGGGGGGGGGGGCGGCTCCGGGGACGGTTGGGAGGGGAAGAGATGGTGGATGGGGGGTGGGGGGGGGGGGGGGGGGGGGGGTGTGTGAAGCGAGAGGGAAGCGCAGACACGCCGTTTCAAAGTTCTATGAGAGTCTTGCAGACCTGTTCCGGTATCGACATCAACAAGGTGGAATCACTCCAGTGAGGACTGATCCGTACACGCTTGCAGCTACATCTGCTAAACCACAAAGGCCCTGCCACGCTAGGTTTACAACCAGATGCATGAGAGAGAGCAAGATAGAGAGCGAGCGAGCGAGCGAGCGCGAGAGAGAGAGAGAGAGAGAGAGAGAGAGAGAGAGAGAGAGAGAGAGAGAGAGAGAGAGAGAGAGAGAGACAGACAGACAGACAGACAGACAGACAGACAGACAGAACAGAGACAGAAACAGAGCAAGACAGAGACACAGTGTTTCTTTTAGACGAGACTTAAAAATGTCTGACCTAGATAAAAAAAAATTTACCGTAGCTAACATTACGTCTGCTAAAGTGTGTGTACGTGTGTGTGTGTGTGTGTGTGTGTGTGTGTGTGTGTGTGTGTGTGTGTGTGTGTGTGTGGTGTGTGTGTGTGTGTGCATGTGCGCGCGTGCCATTGACAAACATTTCAACTAATAATAACCCGTTAAAAGCATGTCATGATCATACTTAGCATGGACACGCCGTAAAAAAAATAGATTGCCAACAAAACTATATGGGCGATAATCCACTCTCAGCTTGACTCATACAGAGTCATCCAGGGCATACTTAGCATGGACACGCCGTAAAAAGATAGGTTGCCAAACCAAAAATATATGGGCGATAATCCACTCTCAGCTTGACTCATACAGAGTCATCCGCCCTGACTGTACCGTCGCACCTGTTCACACTTGTCTGCCGTTCAGTTTCCAGTCATTTGTCTTTCTCAGAGGAAGGAGGGAGGGGTTAACACTAGAGTCCAGTGATGCCAGTATTTCTAGAATAAAAGTTTCACTTGCGAAAATCCCTTTTCTTATATTTTTAAGCTGACAACATATCGCGTTGTAAATCTGTCATTTGGAACAAATCGACTGCGCATGGAACAAGCATTTTTTTTAAAATTGCAGATATTCATTCAGCCTTTATAATTGTAAAATTCACCTTCAAAGATACATTACTTTAAGATGTTTATTTTCGTTTGAGCAATTACACATTTTGTAAATATTCTTTTTCTCACTTGTCAGATTGCCTCTGAAATTCTGGTCTTGAAAATGTAGATCACATTTTTCTGTTCGAAATTCGCTCATGGATTCGTACTATAACGGGCTGCCACACATTTTGTGATGCAGTCTCACAAAATTGATCAATCTTTTTGTCTAACTGCAACAACAACAAAAAATTGACTTCTAGTCACTTGAAATAGCTGAAAACCGTTGAAAAAATAAAAAATATATCACTGTTTGTGTTACGATTGTTCTGGGATGAAACAAATGTTGTTTTCTTTCAAGGGTTTTCGAGGGTAAAGAACATAACTATAATAAGTGGAATACGGCAATAGATCTTACTGACGTAGACCTTTTAAAACCAGAACTTGACAATTTTAGTTAAACTTGTTAGTATTTCCACTTCAATACTGGATGAATTATATATACACTCGTGTCTCTTTTGCCACAAATTAAATAAAACACATATCGGATCATTTTGCGTTACTTACTCAGTTTCCCACACTTCCAAATATATTGAAAAAAAAAAAAAAAAACTGGAAACCACACACACATTACGATGACTTGTAAAAACTGCGTTGAAGTCTGCAAACGTTCTGTCAAGCAAATGTAAAAAAAAAGCACCTATTAAAGTCTATCTTGAAAGCGATTGTAATGTTCTTTAATATTCGTTTTATGCCCATGCTCGTTAATCGGATGAGTTAGGTTCTGAGTTAGCGAAAAAAAAAAAGTCGTATTTATGCGTCTTTCTTCACAACGTGCTGAACAATTTATTTCGATAGCTGAAATTCATTAATGCTAGAAAACGTAGTGTTTAAAAAAATGATGCTGGATTTAATACACTAAAGGAACTTCTGCAACATTCTCGATTATTTTCCATTCCTGTAAAGGCAGCTCCGTTTTAAACTTTGCATCCATGCACCATTAGTTCCATCATTTAACTCTATATAGATCATGGTGCATAGTTTCACCGTCAGAAAATCAAAAAAAACATACTGAGATGTAACGTTAACCCACTCAACTGCTCGATGTTTAGGTCCACAATAGGAGATAATTCTTCTCTACCAGACGAGAGTTTTCTCCCCTCTTGGTCCATTCTACTAACCGCAAAAATTGTAATGACTTGCGTACATAATTTGTTGCACATTAAACGTGGTGGATGTTAGGTAATTCATATATCCAGGCCATTGAATAGTGAGAAAAAAGTCACAAAACTTCTGTCGAAATCAAACTATGACGCATATGGTTCGGTGTTAATATGTCAGCAAAAGAGTTGTGAAAGAAAGAACATCATTAACATAGGGCCGATCCTCATGCTGGTTTTTTTTTGTTTGTTTGTTTGTTTGTTTTTCTTTTACCAGTGGACAAACCATTACATTTCCGTTCCTGGGCGTTAGGCAATACGACAAATACAAACGCGAATGTTTTATGGAGGGTAAAATGGATTAGCGGCAACAAGGGTTTTTTTTTTTATGCGTTTAACAAAAATTGTAGAGCAGGGTTCGAAGTCCTGTCACAATCTGTCTGTCTGTCTGTCTGCCTGTCTGTCTGTCTGTCTCTGTCTCTGTATTACACACGCCCGTACGCACGCACGCACGCACGCACACACACATACACACACACGCACATACGCACGCACGCACACATGCAAAAATACACGAGCGAGTACACACACACACACACACACACACACACACACACACACACACACACACACACACACACACACACACACACACACACACAATAGCCACAGTGTAGACCATGTCCCTTGGCATTCAAGACATAAACAGCACGTTGTTTAAACACAATGGTGACATAATATTATATAAAGATCAACTTAGTATTGTTCGGTCAGTCAGTGGGAGACTGCATCTCTTAGAAGATCTGACTAAAGGCTGTTCTGCACAATTCTTAGTCTGCTGACAAGGCTTAGATAATCAAACAGCAGAGCTGACCACTCGGACTGTTGGACACTTTTTGACCTCCCTTGCATTCCTAAATGGATCGGATCCTCAAGCCTAGGCTCAAAGATTCTCCCCTACATTTTAGGCTGTTTAAATAATGAGGTTAGTTTTTCAGCAACTTATTTCCTTACCATACTTTCTTTTTGTTTTACTTAACCCCTTCGCTGACTGCTTTGGGGTGCTGTTGGATTCTACGTTTGAACCGTTGGTGATTAAAATACCTCAGAATTATCGACTATGGTATATCTCCATTTAATAGCAAGGAAGCTCAACTCGTGAAAATAAACGTTTTACATCGAACAAAAACAATGGCGCTCTTTGGAGCTGATAGTAACAGTAATTTTGTTTATATAAATTTTGGTATCAATCTCTACCATATCAGTTTATCTCGTCCCAGTTGCCTGCTTTCTTTTGTGTATAGGAGTCTCTGCCAAATCATTTATATGCCTTGAAAATATTGGTATGCTACATTAGTTTAGGTATTAAATGACAAAATCGTTAATATAACATTTGAAAAGAACAAACAGGAAACGGGGATGGCGGTTTGATGAGTACAGATGAAAACTGTATTAACCAGCGAATCACAGTCAACCCAGGACGAAATTCGTCTTCTAACAATGTGGAAGAGGTCAAATTGTAAATACATTTGAAAAGAAGAAACGAGGGTTGTAGAGTACAGATGATGGAGCCATAATAACCAGTATATTGCCGTCAACACAGGAAAAAAAAAAATCGTTTTATATAAATGTGGAAGATGTTTTGATTTACAGCCGATCAGCAGCCTAGAGGACTTGCAGCAATTGTTTGAGCAGGGAATGAAAAGACAAAGAGTTTCAGGAAATACAAATCGGAATAAACTCCCAAGTGGCTTTGTTTAGCGACCCTCTCAAGGAAGAGAATGTCAAGAAAAACTTTTTTTAAACGGAACTGAGGTTGTGTTTTTGTTTTGTTTTCTGTTTTTCGACTTGTAAAATGCATACAAGAAATTGAAGCAACACGAGTATTGATTTTACGAAGAATCGTAACTAAGAGATTTGAAAAAACACAAAAAAAACCCAAAAACCGTGATGACAGAAATTCAACATTAACATCAGACAGAGAGAATGGATGCATGGAAACAACACAATATCGAAAAAGAGATCTGGCACACTTTGCCTCCCTTTCTTCCCGCAAGGGGGCGAGGAGGACAGGGAAAGAGGTGAAGGGGCACAGGGGGGGGGGAGGAAAGGGGGGGGGGGGGAGGGAAGGAAGGAGAGAAAAACCACCATAGTCATGACTTCAGCTCCAAACGACGTTCATAACTGCAATCAGAACCGAAGCGACCCCTGCGGAAGTACGCCAGCCTGGAAAGGTCAGAGCGGTGCCCCCAGTTCATGGGGGCAGAGCCAGGAGAGGGGCTCCCCACCAAATGCCATGGCAAGCTTCACAACAATTACGCGTGTGTAGCAGCGAGGGGTCGGCCTCCAGAGGGCTATGATACAGAGATTGGGGGCCGTAAAGGGCAAAACTTTCCCGCCATGGGGTCCGGTACTGGGGGACTCACACACACTGCCTTCCCCTCACTGGGGGGTTTGAAATGCGATCACACCCACCCCCCCCCCCCCCCCCCCACCAGCCCCCCCCCCCCCCCCCCCCCCCCCCCCCCCCCCCCCTCCCCCCGTTCAGTTTCAGTTTCAGGTTTCATGGAGGAGTGCGAGCTAGTCCATACACGTTTGGGACATACCTGCCTAGCGTCTACCCATGATGTCACAATATGCAGAGGTTAAGCTAAACAGATTTAGAACAACTTAAGTAATGAGCTGATTAATCAATCAATTATTTAATTCATTAATCAGTAACGAAGGAAAAGGTTTAGAAAGACGAGACTGACTAGCCTGACGCGCGAAGATGGTTTGGGCAACTATTTGTAGTCCGCTTTGTGTGTGTGTGCTTGTGTGTGTGTGCGTGTGTGTGTGTGTGTGTGGTGTGTGTGTGTGTGTGTGTGTGTTGTGTGTTTGTGTGCGTGCGTGCGTGTGTGTGTGTGTGTGTGTGTGTGTGTGTGTGTGTGTGTGTGTGTGTGTGTGTGTGTGTGTGCGCGCGCGCACGTGTAGGCAAGTGTACGCATGTGCGTGCACTCGAACTCTCAACTCCGTGAAGCAAGCATTTGTCTTGATGTCCCCTGCTCTATTTTGTACCTGGCTGTAAGCTATTTCTTTCATTCCTTTACTGTCAGCCACAATGTTTTCCTGCCCTTGGGGTCTAACAAGTCTTTGAGCTTTTTCTTGTGTTAACTTATGTCGTACCAGCATTTTTTTGTTGATGATCTAGTGACTAGGCAGTGACACTGTATATGCTCTCCAAAGTGGACACTGGCTCCCCATCTATACCAAATAGTGCGTCAATGGTTCCCAGCATCCACCCACCGTTGTTTATAAAGCGTATGCCCACCTTTCAATAAAGCAAAACAAAACGAAACTTTAAACTTCCCTTCAAATATGGGCCAAAGCCAAAAAGCACACACACAAAAAAAAAAAAAAAAGAAAGAAAAAAAGAAAAAAAAACAAAACCGTGTAACAGAAAATAAATGGATATGGACACAATTGTGAGTAATTCTACAGCTTTATTTGTTCTGTTTAGATGATGAATAATGACAGCATCCAGCGATTCGATCATTGTCGTTATCTCTTCCTTTTAGGACTGTCAACTTGACCTTGATTAATTAATCTATGAAATACACAGTGTTTAATTCTTTTTGTGCTTGCCAGTAGCTTGTGACCAGAACGGAGAAGTACCATTGGCCACAGTGATCTGAACTGATACTGTTTATGGCTTTTTTGTGTGCTCTAGTAAGCTCTGTCATGTGATAGGGTGATGAATCAAATGAAACTGGCTGACGTCCCTTACCTGGCTTAGCGTTATCTCCCTTAAGATTGTCGTTTAGTTTTTATCATTAGAGTTCAGACGATCACACGGAGCTTTGTCAGGGCTGTCAAACAAACTCATACGGGAGGGGGGGGGGGGGGGGGGGGGGGGGGGGGGGGGGGGGAGGGTCACACCCTGAAAGGATTAGACCTTGAAGAAGGTTACATCCTGAAAAAGATAGAAAACAACACTTAACAATTCCTGGCATAGTGTAAACTATTGGCATTCTTAAGGCAGATAAGATTACACGGCACCAGGCATTTGGCTTGGTTCATCTTGATTAATCGACCCAAGATCTAAAGAAATAAAGTAAAGAAAAAAAAAAAAACAACGTAGGGAAAACAACAACAACAACAACAAAATGAATGTCACAAGAAATACGTTAAAAGCCATTTAGGAAAATCGAAACTGGAAACTGGACCGCTAATATCCACTTCAGACAGAGTATACAAATTTCACCATGAATAGGTTGGGGCTGTTTAAAACTTAAGTGTCTACATCGCTCATTTCGCGGCTCATTTCATCATCTGTGTTCATGTTTTAACTTCCGTAGCCACTGTACTTTTTAAATTTACTTTTATCCAAACTGTTACCCTTTATCGGATTGTCTCTCGGTTTTGTATTCGAGCCACTTCGTTTTATTCATACTGAAGCTTAGGCTAAAATATGTTCTTTTATGTGGATGGTTCCGAACTTAAGTTTGGCATTATTTCCCCTTCGTATCCCTTTCTACCAGTTCCCCTTTCTCTCCACTGGCCTGTTCGGAGTCTGTTGCATTGTGATTGTTTCCCCGTGGTGCAGACAATCTTTTTCAAATATTTGTGTTTATTAGAATAACCAAGCCGACAGCACAGGGTCTTTTCAGGGCTGACATCTCACACGCGAGAACAAAGGTCACGACCTGAAGAGTTCAGATCTTGAGGGGGGGAAAACACCTTGAAAAAAACAAAGCAGCACAGACAATTCGTGACGTGCTAGCTAAACTGTTGACGTCTTCAAAGCTGATAAGACTAATCCGCTCTGTTAGCGCCAGACATTCCACTTAATTTATGGAACCAAGATTGGGGGAAAAAAATAATATGGGTGGTATTCCAGTTTGTGCACACCTGGGTGGCCCGCCATAACCGCAGGCAGCCGTATTTACTGAAGAGTTCTCACCAAGGAGACGAAAGTCGATTCTAGATGGACGTGAACAAATGGTTCTGTTCACAATAAAGAATTCAATGCATGGTTTCTCTAGCAAAAGACAGTCAGTTCTAGACGGGCGTGAACAAATGGTTCTGTTCACGAATGCTAGAGCAAGGGCGTGAACAAATCTAGTTCCGTGAACAAATGGTTCCGTTCTCAATGCAGAATCCAGTGTATGGTATCTCTAGCAAAAGACGGAAGTCAGTTCTAGACGGGCGTGAGAGCAAATGGTTCTGTTCACAATACAGACGTCAGTGGTACCTCTGGCTCTCAGTTAAGGATTTAATATTCTCCTTGTTATGTCCCCCTTTCACACTGTCTTTCCTTTTTCTCCCAACCACCTTATCCCCGTGCCTCCTTCCTAACCCCATCCCCGTAGAATCGTTTCCCAGGTCGTTTTCATTATGACGAGAAGACAGATTTACATTCATCTGTGTAATTCCCGATTTTTACTCTGTTCATTGTTTGTACGTCAGTGTCAGTTTCGTTCGTTTAGAAGCCCATTATCTCAACATTCATTTTTACATTTTAAAAAAAAGTATAAAAGAGCTTCCATAACAAAGACAGGAGAATGGTCAACAATGGCAAGAAATCAATAAATGTCGGTAAAGAAAAAAAAATGGAAAGAAAAAAAAAAAAAAAAGAAAAAAAAAGTGCAGTCAGGAAAAGTGTGACAGAAAACAGGAAGTTACTTGTACAGCACAGGAATAAACTCTGGAGGATGCTTGATACCAGAAGGTCTGCAGAGACGAGATACCCCCTACCCCTACCCCGCTCCACTCACCTCCTCCTCCTTCTCAGCCAAGTGTGTTTCTCGCTCCCCTCACCCCCTCCCCTCTCCCGTCAGCCCACGTGTTTCGACGCTAAACTGTTTGCGCTATAAAAGGGGGACGATTCTCATCCAGGTCAAGACTCTAGTGTCGTTCTGCTGCCAGATTTTTTTTTCTTGCAGTGGTTTATTTCGGGTAGGGGGTTGTTTTCTTTCAGTGAAACTTTCTTTTCTGCTTTGGAACAACCCTGAGAAGACTCAGTGTTGTCGGCAAGGCTGGAATTGAAGTGAAAATAAAAAAAAATGAAAAAACATTGTCACAGCCGAAAAAAGGCATCCTTAAAAGACCGGGCTTTGATCACATTCAAACGTGGTTTCCTTGCGTATTTTCACCCACTCAACCTTCCTTCCTTTTCCTGAAAATATATGCTCTAACAGTACGTGTATGTAATATTATACAGTTTAGATGTGAGTGGATCGAACTTGTAGGTGTGAACTGTTCGTACGTGTCTGGATTTACGTTTGTTTGGTTAAATCAAAGTGTGGAAGAAGTAAGAAACTTTCTAAAAGTGTTCAAAGTCATATGGACTTGATATGGCAGGAATGGAACGACCAAATCAGAACAGTGACAGAATTAGTATGTACCGCACGTTTGGGTAAAGTTTTACACTGTGTACAACTTATCTGTTAACTGATATGGACAGACATTTAAAATTCATAGTGAGGAAGATTTGCTTTGGGGTATCAGATTTAGCACTGCATAATTTTCGTCACAGATATCACTCTCTCAGTTGCTATGTCCACTTTGTGAAGGGGCCGAAGAAGATGAATTGCACTTTGTATTATGTTGTTCTGTTTTGTTTAATCTCAGAATTGAATTGAAAGCAGCAAAATTCTACAGAAGCCCGAATGCTTTCAAATGTCTTCGCATTGTAAACAGTGTCATAGAATAAATCATCCATATATTACTTATATAAGGTCTTTCAGAAGTGAGAGTGAGCAATATCATCATACGTTTATGTTTATTGTAATGTGGATTAGTTGTTTATAACGCACGCGCGCCCTCAGTTAGAGGCGCTGCCTTTCTATGAATGAAACAGTTGTCATTGTCACTGTCTCTCTCTCTGTCATTGTTCAGTTCGAGTTTGTTGTTGTGGCGTGATATTTTTTTTTCTCTTGGGGGTTGGGGGTGGGGGGGGGGTGGCGTGGGGTAGGGTGGTGTCTGTCTGTCTGTCTGTCTGTCTGTTCGTCCGTCTGTCTGTTCTCTCTGTGTGTGTGTGTGTGTGTGTGTGTGTGTGTGTGTGTGTGTGTGTGTGTGTATGTGTGTGTCTGTGTGTGTGTGTGTGTGTGTGTGTGTGTGTGTGTGTGTGTGTGTGTGTGTGTGTGTGTGTGTGTGTGTGTGTGTGTGCGGGGAGGAGAAGATAGAACGTGTTGCAAAACAGTTGAGCGGACTTCATCACATTCCGGAGTTGCAAGGTCAGTCTGTACAAAGGATTCACAGTTTCAGTCACCAGACTCATAATGCTCTTATCTCATCACCCGCGCCAACAACGACCGCTGGACATGAAGGGCCACAGATTTTTGACCCTGTTCGTGACGGTCAGTGAGGATGGGGACTGATGAGGATGATGCTATGGAAGTCCACTCTGGTCAAATGCATGATGGGGCTGTTCTCTCTGCTAACTTTCCTAACACACTCCATCGTCAATACAGACGCTTTAGTGTTGGTCAGGAAATCTGAGCAACTTCGCATACCTTGGCAGCTCCATCAACAACGCCAGTGACTCGACCATGCACTGAAGTGTTGTATTGGGAAGGTAATATCAGCATTCAAGCAGCTGAATAAAATATGGAACAGCAAGAAATTCTCCCTTGGAACCACACTGTAATTTTACAACTCCAGTGTGGTTTCAACGCTGTTATATGGCTGTGAAACCTGGCAACTGAAGACCACCCAGGAGAAGAAACTCGACGCTTTTGATACTACGTGTCTACGTAAGATCTTGGGCATCAAATGGTCAGACTTTATACCAAATGAAGACGTCAGGGAAATGTCCAAACAGCTCCCCGTGTCAACCATCGTCTGCAGACGGCGCTTCCACCGGCTGGGTCATGACTTGAGATACCCTCTTCAAGACCTGCAAACCAGGCCACTAAATGGACCACTGCAGGCAGGCCAGAAAAAAGAGGACGACCCAGGATGAGCTGGCGACAGACAGTGGAGAGAGACCTCCGACTCGTTGACAGAGGATGGAGTGACACTAGCAAACTGGCTGAGGACCGTGCACAGTGGAGCGCCTTGACTGCCTCATGCGTCGCAAGACGCGGGAGCATCTAAGTTGAAGTAAGTCTCAGAGACGCATCCATTATGTGGGCAAAACTCGTTGCGTGGTTCAAGTCTTCTTACTTTAGCCCACACGCTCTGGATAGGAGTCGACTGGAGCCGTGAAATCTCACAAATAAAGGCTGCCGGTGGGGTTTAATTCCATGGCCTGACAACCAGCAAGTCTGCAACGCCTGAGTTAAGGCAGCTGGTTTGGATTGATGTTTTTTTTTATTTTTTTTTAAAAAAAAGGTAATGCTGTAGCGCGAAGTGTCTGTTTATTTGGCGCTGTTTAAGTGATAAAGATAAAGGAAAAAGCATGTTTTGCTTAGACTAAACCGATTGAGTCACTGACTTTAGAAATATAACATTCTTGTTCTTTACTTTTAAGGTTCAATTCATTATGTATCTCGACG
>JADBJO010005166.1:152197-154697 GCA_016801955.1 Conus betulinus
GCCCAAGTCATCATTATAATGATGGAAGAAGAATTGTTAACCTGCACTTGTTTTTTCCCCACTACTTAATTGTTCAGCAAAAAAAAACAACAAAGAGTTGTGACAAAGATACCTGTATCTTTGTCACAACTCTTTCTTTATTCTTTTTCTCTCCATTCTACCGGAAGGCGTGGGGTATGCCGCGACCATCATGGCGGCTTGGCTCAACACCTACTACATCGTGGTGCTGGCCTGGGCCGTCTTCTACCTGGTCAACTCGCTGACCGCTGTCCTGCCCTGGGCCTCCTGCGGCAACTGGTGGAACACTGACCACTGTCTGTCCGAGTACGACAGAGATAAACTGCCGCTCAGGTGTCTCAACGGCTCATCTTTCTTTGAGGTGTGGGATTGGCTCTCTCTCTCTCTCTCTCTCTCTCTCTCTCTCTCTCTCTCTCTCTCTCTCTCTCTCTCTCTCTCTCAGGGCGAGGACTGGATGTAAAAAAAAAAAAAAAAAGCAGCACATCAATGCTTATCTATTATCCTCGTAAATAAAGAATTTGTCTTGTCTTTGTCTTCTCTTGTGTGTGTGTGTGTGTGTGTGTGTGTGTGTGTGTGTGTGTGTGTGTGTGTGTGTGTGTGTGTGTGTGTGTGTACGGGTGTGCATGCATGCGTCTGTGCGTTTCGGGGAGTAGGGTTAACTCTTTACATTCTTTTCCTTAGTTTAGGCAAGGGCCAGAGTGCAGAGATCCTTTGAAAATGAAGTTTGACATGGACTGATACAACATACATGTAGATGGAATCACTCGTGCGCCCAGGACCTTGAAAGAAAACACGTCACGTGGAATGTCCAGTTTGTATTGTGAAGAATATTTTGAATTTTCGTCATACTTGACATAAGCAGAATTTCGGGTCGGCATATAATTATTATTTTTTTTTATATTGCCTTTGGCGCTTTAATTTTCTATTCAAATATTTGTGGGTGGGATGAAGGTGGTTTTCACGATTCCTGTGCCCTTTGTCTTTCTGGGTGTGTGTGTGTGTGTGTGTGTGTGTGTGTGTGTGTGTGTGTGTGTGTGTGTGTGTGTGTGTGTGTGTGTGATCTTTTTCACTCTTTTCTTTGGAGAGATGATCACGTAAAATGTTATTGCAATATGTCAGTAGTTAGCCGTCTCTGGAATAATCATTTTAATGTAAACTGTTGCTGTTTGGGCTGGCAACGAACATTGACAAATACAACAATAGTGCGGCAGATGCTTGTTGTTTTTTCAGGTGAACGTCACGACTGAACATAATGCCACCTATTGGATGGAAGAGTACAAGGGGTACAACTGCAGCCAGGAGTATGATCCTAGGCGATTCTCTTCCCCTGTCAAAGAATTCTGGGAGTAAGAGATTTTCAAATTCTTTCCAACGTAAATGTCCTTTTTCAGTTGTTGTGACTGCATCATTTTATTATTAAACTCTCTCTTCTCTCTCTCTCTCTCTCTCTCTCTCTCTCTCTCTCTCTCTCTCTCTCTCTCTCTCTCTCTGCCTCTTGTTTGTCTCACCGTGTTTGTCTGTCTGTCTCTCTTCTTCTTCTTCTTCTTCTTCTTCTACTACAACCACTTTTACTATTACTGCTACTGCTACTACTACTACTACTACTACTACTACTACTACTCACTCATCTTCCCTCCCCTCCTCCTCCTCTCTCTTTCTCCCTGTCTCTGTTCGCATGTGTGCGCAGGCGCGCCTCGCGCGCGCCCTCGTGTGTGTGGGTGGTTTGTGTGTATGTGTGTGGGGGGGGCTGGGGGGTGGGTTCTGTGTGTTTATGTGTCTGTGTGTGCAGTTGAGGAGAGAGAGAGAGAGAGAGAGAGAGAGAGAGAGAGAGAGAATGAATGAATGAATGAATCCTGGCCCTGATTTTGTTAGTCCATTCTGTAAACTTGGGAAAACCATTAATACAGCAATCGTTACAATCCAAACTCTTCGTCTCTCTCTCTCTCTCTCTCTCTCTCTCTCTCTCTCTCTCTCTCTCTCTCTCTCTCTCTCTCACACACACACACACACACACACACACACACACGCGCGCGCGCGCGCGCACACACACGCACACGCGCGCGCGCGCGCGCCGAGCGCGCACGCACACACACACGCATGCACGCACACACGCAACGCCACGTAGCGATGGCATGCACTTACTTTATCATGTACGTGTGTCTAAAACCTATTACTAAAATAAAACGTATGCTCAATCTAATCCACATTGTTGATTAAGATGGTAACAAAAATATTGATCGCAGAGACTGCGTGGGAATCAATGTTTCCAAACATTCAGCACAGTAAAACGGCCTGAACTAAGAATCCTTCACAGAATTATGTCTATCAGCTTTGTGCTGACTTTTATCAGTTATATATACACAGTACGTTTTACATTTTGATAAATGATGCAAGCGACTGGAAGTCTCTGTCTTTTTTTTTTTTTTTTTTTTTTTTTTTGCGGTGCATTTGTTTTTAAAAATTGTTTTCAAATTCAATTCAC
>JADBJO010005166.1:162197-171224 GCA_016801955.1 Conus betulinus
AACGTAGAGAACCAGGCAAGAGCAGTGGCTTGATATGTTCAAAGGTAAGGGTCAGTCTGAACTGAAATATAAATGGTCCTAAGTATGGAAAGCTGCAGACAGATCGAGAAGAGCCAAGAACAGACACTCCTCCACCGTCAGTGTTTTGAGAGCGTGAGAGACCTGTGAACTGAAGTAGCAGTGGTGTTCGGTCTGGCCCTCGGTGGGATGGAACTTTCTGTATGGGCGATTGCGGTAAGTCCTCAAGGGGCTTCCTTGGTACGATGCGTCTGGAAATTGTGAGAGAGGACGACGACCTTTGGAGACAAAAAAAGGGTATACTGGAGATGGATAAGGACGGTAGTTGTCAAGAGCTTGTTCAGCAGAGAAGTGACAACGGTTTTGTTTGAGGTGGTGTCCCTGGTACAATACTAGAGACCAGAGACAAATTGATGATCTTTGTTCTGGTTGGTGTTATTATTATCATTGTGTGTGTGTGTTGTGATGTGTGGGGGGGGGGGGTTATAATCTCCACTGATTATCCATACTTCGTTGTCGCGTCGTCGCCGTTCCGGTCGTCGTCCGTAGTAGTATAGTGACAATTAATAGTGGACAGTAGGAGGAAAGAGGAGAGGAGGAAGCGCGTAATGGTAGAACAAATCGTATAGTAGTAGTAGGTAGTAGTAGTAGTAGTATAGTAGTGAGTAGTAGTAGTAGTAGTAGTAGTTAGTAGTAGCAGCAGGCAGCAACAACACACAACAACAGCAGCAGCAGCAGCAGCAGCAGCGCGGTAATGGTAGTGGTGGGGTGGTTGTGGTTGTAGTGAAAGCAGTGGTGCTGGTGCTGTTTGTTGTTTGACACTTGCCACACAATGTATCCAGTCGTTGTTTCGTTTGCTTCACGTTCTTGTTCGGTTCCGTTCCGGTCTTCTCTGCACTACTCCACCCTGTGGAGAATGCACTCTATCGTGCTGTCTTCTCGTCTCAACTGCTCTGAGCTGCCCTGCCTCTATTAAAGCGGTTTTCTGTTCTATGTTCTACCCCCCCTCTATGGTCTGTCCTCAACTGTAATTGTATCATCCTCTCCCCTGCTGGCTCTGTGTCTGCTCTATTATCAAATATCTGTTGTGCCCACCGGCAACTGGACCTGTCCTCTGTTTCTGCATTCTCCTCCTCTCCTCTTCTGTCTGTGCTGCTGATCTGTTCCTCTCTGCTGCTCTGAGCGCATTTCTGAACCTTGCTCAATCTCTGCTCTGTGCCTGCATTCTGATTTGCTGACGCCCAACTCACGTGCTCTGTTGCTGCATTCTGATTTTTGCTGACGCCCAAACTCACGTGCTCTGTGCTGCATTCTGATTTGCTGACTCCCAACTCACGTGCTCTGGTGCTGCATGTCTGATTTTCTGACGTGGGGGGGGGGGGGGCCCAACTCACGTGTGCTCTGTGCTGCATTCTGATTTGCTGACGGGGGTGGGGCAGCCCAACTCACGTGCTCTGTGCTGCATTCCTGATTTGGGCTGTTGCGCCCAAACTCACGTTGCTCTGTGCTGCATTCTGATTTGCTTGGTGGCGCCCCAACTCCCGTGCTTTGCGCTGTACTCTGATTTGCTGGCGCTTTATTCGCGCTCCTCTCTGCCTAATTCCCTCTCTTGTTATCTAAGCTGCTCTATTCAAATTCTGCTCTGCTCTAACAAATCTTCTCTTCTCTTCTGTTCGTGTACCTGATGTTAAAAACCTATGTGATCGTTCTTCTAAATCTGGACAGGCACTACAACCAAGAACAGAGAGAAACGGTGAGATTCAGGCATGGTATTGTGCTTGGAAATTGTGATCATTATCGCCCGGCCGTCCCATCGTACTAATGTAGTGAACCCCCCCCACAAGCAGATGTGTGGTACGGCTGACGCCCATTTTGCAAAAAAGGATACCAAAAATGGAAGCAGTGGGGGGGCACTTTTTGGCGGTTGTGTTTGCACGCTGTCCTTCGCACCCAAATTAAGAGCCTCATAGTGTTCAGGGGTTCACGTTTTGTTCACGGTTTTGTCCTTAGTTGTCATGCTTTTAGATTGGGGGCGCTTCTGTTTTTCTTCTGGCATAATACTCACGAGCAAACGGTTTTGAACTTTTTTTTTTTTTTTTTCCAATTTGTCTATTCTAAGCATTCATCTTGCGGGCCTCTATTCTGGCCTCAAAGTGGTATTCTGAATGCATGGTAGTTTATGTCTGGCGTGCAGTTGCTCGGGATGCTGATTGATATTGGAATTAATTTCCAAGCCCCTTTCATGAAGGGGGGGGGGGGGGCAAGTGCCCAGAACATGAATAAATTGTCCCTCGATTTTTCTGCCCGTACTGGGAGCCCCCAGTTCTACGTTCTAAAGGTTGTTGTACTGTGAGTAACCCAGTTCTAACGCTATTCTGTCTAAAAGTGTTTAAAAGTTCTGTTTCTTTTCTTCTACTCTGCTCGCGTAACCAAGCCAGTGGTCTATCTGGGCGGGGCTCAGCTCTGCTTTTTTTTACGGGTCCTTTTTTCTGGCTTTTCAGCTCTAACTATCTCAGCTATCATCGTGCTAGATTGTCCAAGGGGTGCCAGCTTTTAGTCCTGGTTCGAATCATCTTTACATTCTATCAAGCTGTTCTGTTCTGCTGTCTGAGATTTACGCTTGTAGGGACTGCGGCCCGGCCCCTCGTGTCCTCTGCTGTCTGTCTTTCCAGGGGACGCGGTGGGCTGATCTCCTTGTGGAACAGCTCCACCAGTAGCAGGTGTTTCGCGGGCTTCGTCAATCTGTCTCCATCGTCGCTTCAATGGCCCAGGATCATAAAAACGGGGCCCCGTCCAGCCAGGCGTGGCCGAAAGCGAGCGGTGAGTATGGTCATAGTTTTGTTTCTTGCAGCCGCAAGCTAGAAGGGGCTGAATTTTTATTTTCCTGTGTGAATATAGTGCAGTCCCGGCGCAAAGATTTGTAACATTTGAATTTAGTTTCGTTCGTATCGTTAGCGGGTACATATTTTGATCCAGCGTTTGATCACTAAAAAAGTATCACACAGCAAGGTAGTAGAAGTGTATTTTGTTATCGGCGGCATCTGCCCGTCTTCACTAGTAGTAGTAGTAGTAGTAGTTAGTAGTAGTAGTAGGGGCGTAGTAAGCGAGTTGTGCTTGTTGTTGGTTGTTGTAATTGTGAGTATTTTGCAGTTGTTGTTGTAGTAGCAGCAGCAGCGGAAGCAGAAAGTACTAGCAGCAACCGTATTCAACAACAACAATAACCGCAGCAGCAGCAGCAGTAGGTAATGGCCGTATGGGTGTGCGGCAAATCGCGCGTCACGGTGTTTGGGCAGTACTGTCATCGTTGTGGTGGGTGGGTTGTGTTGTATCATCACCATCTTGGCATTGTTTATGTACATACATGGTGGTCGTAGTAGTAGTAGTAGTAGTAGTAATAGTAACGGTAGTAATGTCATAGTAGTAGTAATCATAGTATTAGTATGGTAGTTGGTAACAGGGGTGGTGGTGGTAGTAGTATAGTAAGTAGTTAGTAGTAGTTAGTAGTATAGTAGTAGTAGTAGTTGTTGTTGTTGTTGTTGGTTGTTCGTTTGCTGTGTTAGTAGTATTTTGCTCTGTTGTGTTCTTGTAGTTGTTATTAGTTATGTTCTGTGGCAGTTGTAGGCAGTTATTTGGCTTGTTTGTTCTCGTTCTTGTTCTTCATGGGTTCTTTAATTTTTTTTTTCATGGTTTATGAGTATGTTCCGTTTTTTTTTTCCCCAGTATTTGCATTTTTTTTTCATGGTCTACTGAGTGCAGTGAACCCGTTGATCATGTCTTTCCTGTGGGCTATTCTCTTTATCATAATCACAATTACCATGAACATCATCGTCATCATCCATCATCGTCGTCGTTCGTCGTCGTCGTCGTCGTCCCATCATCATCATCATCATCATCGTCCCGTCGTCGTCGTCGGTCGTCGTCCGTCGTCGTTGCTTCGTCTTTCTGTCGTCATCATCATCATCATCAGCATCATCATCATCATCATCATCAGCATCATTGTTTATAATCTCCAGTGTCCAGGCGTCCTGGCCCTCCCTGGTCCTACCCCAACCGCAGTCTGACTTAGTTACCCATCTTTCGCCGCTGTAAGGTAGTAATCATCCTCCTCATCCTCCTCATCCTCCTCATCCTCCTCCTCATCATCATCCCATCATCTCATCATCCTGATCGCTGTATGTCCCCAGGTCTCAGGCCTGGCCTTCCCTGGCCCTACCCCAACGCAGTGACCCAGTTCCCCATCTCTCCGCTTTGTGGTGCATTGCTCTTCTTTCTTCATGATCATCATGCTGGGTCTGGACAGTCAGTACTGTGCCGGTACTGTGCCACCTGCCTCTTGCCGACTGCGGTGTTCCCAGGGTTCATTGAATACCAGGGCTTTCCTTTCTCAGTACAGAGGGGACCCCCTCGCCCTCTGAACTTGTCCATGCCAGTATATTGCCTCCTTTACTGCATTACTCTCCTCTTGACTCTGCCCTTTTAACTGTGCGTGTTTCTTTTTTTTTTTATTTGTCAGTTTCACTTTTTTATGTTTGCTGTGTGCTTCCTTAGCAGTCCTCTAAAGTGTTTGATTGCCATTGTTGAACATTTTTCCTTGTTTGTTCTGGAAACGCGCTTTTTACACTTTTTTTTTCTCTCTATGTGGCGACATGCTGCTTGGTGCACATGGTGAAATGTTGTGCACATGTGTATTGAGTGGGATTCTGCGGGGTCTGTTTGCCATCTGCGCTGCTTTCTATGTATTTGCTAGTTTGCCTTTGTATGTTGTTCATCATCATTCCTTTCCTGGGAAAATTAAAACACAAAACTAGACGGAGGATGGCTGGTGCTTTCAGCGCTATGCCTGCTCATCTCCGAACAGATATCCATCCTTTAGCTTCCATATCATTAACTGCTTGTGTTGTGTTTCGTCTTTGTGCAGTACTTTAACCGTGTAGGGTGGTAACCTTTTTTTTTAGGATGTGTGTGACCTTTTTTCACATAGTGTGGTCATCGTTCAAAATGGCTAGACCTTTTTTTCCCCCCTGAGCTGTCAGATGTTAGTTCGTCGAACCCCCCTCGTAAGGTCAAACTTTTATAGCTTGAAAATTTCTCGGCTGTCCATTCAGCAGTAAATGGCTTTCCTGATTTCAGTCATTGGGAACGTTAAGGCATTGCGGAAGGGGAAGGGATTAGCTCTGCTGTGTTCCGTCAATATCCTGGCGCCTAGACGGACACGGTGAACCTTCTTGTGGTTCACAGCCCGTAGGGGGGCATTAGGTTATTGAGGGCTTCGACCTTTTACCGACGTTTTTCGTTTGTTTCGGGTTTTTGGCTTGCTCAGGATGTAACCATGGTTTTTTTTTTTTTTTCTTCCCGTGTGAGCTGGAGAGCCTTGAAAAGACCCTGTGTTTTTCCCGGCCTGGGTGATTAATAACAGTAAAACTGCAATATAAAGATCCAAGTTTCACTGAAATGGGCAGATCCGGTTAAACAAGGATGAAAACGGTGTGCGCCATAACGCTCCTCCTACATAACACATGAGAGAGAACGTTCAATAGCCTGCAGGCGACGTACTATGTTTTGAGGATAAACCTTTATCCGTCAAAACATGGTGTAAAACTGTTAACTGTATGTTAAATTAAACACAGACATATAAATTTTAAAAACTATGGTAAACACGTCCATTATAATTTTCAGAAAGAAAATGAAAAGATATGATTTTTGACTAAAAGCTAGGTGGGTACTGCTACCTTTCTAATGTCCTCTCTGTACACCCGGGTTATGGAAATGTGTAGTGTGCGTTGTGATGTTGGTGTGTTTTGTGGTGTGTTGTGTGTTGTGTGTGTGTTCGTAAGTGTGTGGTGTGGGTGGTGTGTGTGTGTGTTGTGGTCTTTGTGGTTGTGTGTGGTTGTGTGTTTGTGTGGGTGTGTTGTCACCCCAGTTTCGGCCACGTGCGAGGGATTCTTCTTCACGGCCATTGTTGACTACGAGTTCTCCCATATCTCCGGCGCCGGCGGCAGGGAACTGGTTTGTTATCGCTGTCGTCTGCTTCATCTCTTACCTCATCGGCCTCACCTGCGTCACAGAGGTTTGGTTGTGACGTCACTAATAGGGGCGCAACCTGAATCTTGTCACACAGCTGCTGAAAAGCAGTTTCACCGTCGTGCTTCTCTTTCCTTTGTTGATTATGTGTATCATTCTTTTAAGATGCTTTTGACCGATTTTTGGACCTGTTGCAGCCCAAACGCGGCTGTAACGACTGTGGCTCTTTACATAGGGACCGATAACATATTGCAGTCCAATGTGTATAGAAACCTTCCGTCGCAGAAAACCAGGCTGTTTCCATCACATTTTGAGACAGATGCGGTTTTTGTTGCAGGGAGGGGTTGTTGTGGTACACTTCTTTCGACCGCTACTCTGCCAGCGGCAATCGGACTTCTATTGCTGATCTTCTTCGAGTGCATCGCTATTGGCTGGTCTCTACGGTATAATGTTTTTGGTCATTAGTAGAGCGAATGTCTGTTTGTATTCCTTACAATGTTACTGTTATGGGTAACGTGTTTTTGTCACACAAGAGTCCAACAGTTTTCTACTTTTTATTTGTTATGGCGGTTTGAACTCATGAACAGTTATATATTTGTCAAAAGTCAGTTTTTATGTTTTATGTCTTTCATTATGCATATGATGTAACGTAAAAAACTCTTCTTTTGTCTTAAAGATGTTTTTGTTTGTTTTTTTTGTCTCCTCGTTTTTTATTGTTGCTGCTTGTTTTTTTTTGTTTGTGGTGGTGTTGGTGCTTGTGGTGATCCATGATGATTAAAAAATTTTTTTTTTTCATACTTCATGTTAATTGTTTGATCGTCCTAATGATGTTCTGTCTCCATTCTGATGGAAAAGAATTTATATTATCCGATCCTCATTACAACACTGATTTTAATGTGGACAATTTTCTTCTTCGTTTATAGTGAGCTTTTTACGATTAGTTGTGTATCCTTTATATAACATCATGAAAAATCGCCCTCTGTGTGGTTGGAATCAAATAGGTAAGTTTTGGTGTAGTTATGCTTTTAATGCAGAAACGTTTATTGCTGCCATCTCTGTATTTTATGTTGTGTGTGCCAGTGGCATGCGCCCTGTCTGATTTGGCCGACCAATGGTGCCGATTTGAGGGGAAGTGGGGGTTTATTTTCATATCAAACATTGGATTACTATAGGTTTTTTTTTTTTGGTCAGTAGTTAGAAGCTCACTCTTTTCATACAAGCAAAAGATTCCTTCATTTAATAGCAGAATTTAATCGAAAAACTTAAAAGAAACGTTTAATTTTTTTCCGCCGAACGAAAGAAACAAACAAATTACAAGACAAACTCACACGCGTTTCGACCTCTTTGGTCTTCTTTAGACAAGACGATTTCAAAGCCCATAAAAACGAAGAACGAACAATCATTTACATCCATGTTTTTTGTGCCAATGAGAGCGGATGAATAATTGTTCGTTCTTGGTTTTCATTGTCTTGAATGTTGTTTGTTTGTCTTGCCCCGAAGAAGACCCCAAAAAGGGCAAAACGCGCTGTGTTAGTTCTGATAATTTGTTTTGTGTCCTTCGTTTTGGAGGAATAGTAATTTTTCATTGATTTTTTTTTTTTTTTTTTTTTTTCAGTTTTCGCACCTGCAGTCATCTTCGCTTCGAAACAGCGGAGTTTGATAAATGATGATAATTCATATGAACTGCACGGAGGGAGGGTTTGGGAGAGAGGGGGGGGGGGACTTCGTCGTCTGTTTGTATGTCTGTTTGTTTTTTGCTGTTTTGTGTAAGTGTTTTGTATCACCGGAGCTGGGGGTGGGTGGGTGGAAGAAGGAATCACCTACGTGACCTGAGTGTAATGGTGTGTGTGTGTGTGTGTGTGGTGTGGGTGTGTGTGTGTGTGTGTGTGTGTGTGTGGGTGTGGTGTGACAGGGGTGAACCGGTTCTGATGACTCCCTCAAGGGACATGTTCCGGCTTCTACCCCCTGCGTCCTGTGGGAAAATCTGCTTGGACCGTCCCCACCACTGGCCATTTATCATTACTGGGGTGAGGAGGGGTCACTGGTCAGGTGTTTGGTACGCTGATGACGTCACAACACTACTCCATTACTGGGGTGAGGGGGTCACTGGGTCAGGTGTGGTACACTAATGACGTCACCAACGCCACTCATTACTGGGGTGAAAGGGTCACTGGTCAGGTTTGGTACACTGATGACGTCACCCACGCCACTCCATTACTGGGATGAGGTTCACTGGTCAGGTTGGTACATTGATGACGTCTAACTACGCCACTCATTACTGGATGTATGCTCACTGGTTCAGGTTTATAATACTTATGCAATGATGTCACCACAACGCTCCGCTGCGCGCTGCGCCGCGCTGTGTGTGTGGCTGTGTGTGGTGTGTGTGTGTGTGGTTGTGTGTGTGTGTAACGTCGCGCCCGCCGCGCGCGGGTGTGTTGTGCGTGCGCGGTGTAATGGGCTAGTTCTGAAATGAGAGAAGAGAGAGACAGAGAGAGAGCTAGAGATAGGAGGAGAGAGAGAGAGGAGAGATTTTTTTTAGAGATGAGCATTACCAACCGTCCAGTTTTTATTTCAGGCCTTTCCAGTTGACAATTCCCTTCATCTTTTAAATACAAACCAAAATCTAATGTTGCCTACAAGGGCTACAGGTCCTAAAGGAAACAACCCTTTCCTAACTGTTGGTCATCCATGAGGGTTGTCCCTTAACGCGCCAGACATGGTCAGACAAAACTCTTGTTAGGTTTAAGCCAAGAATATGCGCCCTCTGGCTGGCGCCCCTCTGACGTGATAGTTGTGTGCAACGTGTCAGGGCGTGGTTATGTGTCCAGCTCCTGACATCTCACATTGCCGTGTGACACTACGTGGATTACGCATTTCCCCCGCTGGGCCCACGCCATCGGCCGTCCGCATGGCTGCGGCTCGCTCCTCCATCGGCGTCATCCCTCTACATGTGCTACAAGATTCTCTCACCGAGGGGGCCCTTCT
>JADBJO010005167.1:0-2500 GCA_016801955.1 Conus betulinus
AGCATTTTTGTTAAAATACAAAACCAAGAGACAAACATTGATACATTTAAGCAAATTTGACATTCAACAGCAGAAATTTGACAGCGGACCAGACGGTGATAAGAGAAAGAGAATTATATTATGCATGCAGAATTATTACATTTTTTGTGTGTGTGTGTGTGTGCTACGAAACATCCAAACACTTTGAAGGAAAACAAATAATGCTAGAATGGTTTGACTATCTTGGTTCAGACCCCCTCTTCGCTTCTCCCTCATCTCCTCAAGCATGTGGGGGTTACCGGCTCATCTATGCCGCTCTCCTGTTAGAGAAGGTAAATTCAATTAGTCGACAAATCAGCGTCGGGTAAAACTTGTTCTTGAGCTTACTTACTTCTCTCTCTCTCTCTCTCTCTCTCTCTCTCTCTCTCTCTCTCTCTCTCTCTCTCTCTCTCTCTCTCTCTCTCTGGCTTGACCTTTGTGTCTCATCTCTCTCTCTTTGTTTATGGCTGTCTGTGCTAGCTTGTGTGGTGCGTACGTGCGCGCGCGCGCACCAGCAATTTTTATTTGGGTCTTCGAACGGCAGAGCCAGTATCATCCAAACGCAATCAGTTCCAAAGATATGTGATCATTTGATCGAATATGGGGCAGTTTTTTGTTTTCCTAGTGAGAATAGGAAAGAATGAGGTGGGTAACGCATTTTAGTTTGAGAAATAAGCTTGTTTGTGCATTATTTTTTCATTAACACTGCACTTTTTTGGTTGGTATGTGATACTGGACATTACTTCTTACACATTTTTTTTGCTCTCTTAACTTCCGTGTCCCTCTCGATAGCATTATTCCCACACAGCTTCCTAGTACACAAATACACCCCACAGATCGTCCTTCTGTAGCCCTAGCGCTGCCGTTTACGGTGAAACTGTTGATATGAGGTTGTTAGTGAGGCTACCTGCCGGGGGAGACGCTGCGCTGCTGCTGAGTCACTCCAGTGGTGTCTAGAGATAGTGGCTGTTCTGATTCAGCACGCACAGGTCACCATCTGCCAAAGAAACCTTCCCACTGACACGAAGTCAGTGGGCCTGAGCGCCCCTTCCGGGCACATACCCATCCAACGACAGCCCCTATGAGAAGATTTGATTGCAAACTCATCACGGATACAGGCATGGGAGAATATCAAAGCTGAGATGATGACGACAGAGAGAGAGAGAGAGAGAGAGAGAGAGAGAGAGAGAGAGAGAGAGAGAGAGAGAGGGTGGGGTTTAATAGATAGATAGATAGAGAGAGAGAGAGAGAGAGAGAGAGAGAGAGAGAGAGAGAGAGAGAGAGAGAGATAATAGTCATGTGGATGACGATAATTTAAATGATGCCGTGAAATTCCATTTTGGTCGGAGAGAGCCATGCAGGAAGGTCTCTGCTCTAAACGTTCCCCTCATTATACATCCCAGCGTCCGCCAGTCCCGAGAGAAACAGACACCTGAAGCGCTGTTCAGGAAACTCGAGCAACATTCTCAGAGACGTATCCATCATGTGAATGAAACTCTTCGTCGTTCCAGTTTTCCAATTCGCTGTCATACAGCATCCTCAACCAGCCGCATTGGGAGAAGTCTTGCTGGGGCCAAAAAAAAAAAAATTACAAAAAACAATCTAGTAGACATTTAAGTAAAGGGGAGGGGGATAGGAGCAGGGAATGGGGGTGGGGGTGGACACGGCAAGTTCTCCTATTCAAAAATGACTTTAAAAGATATGTTGACCAAAAAATCGCTGAGAGGACTTAAACCAGCGACCTCTAAGTATGCAATCTGTGATAGTCGCTACCGCGTCATCGTGCCTGGCTCATATTCTATCTTTAAAGATAAATGTTCGCCTCAATTACATCCGTAATGTTCTGAAAGGGTGCCTGTAAGGACAAAAGCCCTGTTGGGAATAACGTCTGCAGAATTGAAGCTGCAATCAAGAAGAATTTGTTACTTTTTTTTTAATTCTCTTTGTCTTCCTCTTCCTACTCATTTCCACTATCATCCACCCCCCATCCCACCCACCCCTCTCTGTCTGTCTGTCTGTCTGTCTGTCTGTCTGTCTATGTGTGCGTGTCTGTGTCTGTCTGTCTGTCTGTCTGTCTCTCTCTCTCTCTCTCTCTCTCTCTCTCTCTCTCTCTCTCTCTCTCTCTCTCTCGCATATACATGACTTACATTTGTGTGCACCGACTGGGAGAAAAAGCGATGCCTGATTAAAGACATGTTGCATTGTAATCTCTCCCCCCCCCCTCCTCTCTCTCTCTCTCTCTCTCTCTCTCTCTCTCTCTCTCTCTCTCTCTCTCTTCATTCTTCACATTTTTACATCTGTTTCTCTCCCAAGCGTAATGAGTTTCTTTCTATCAACCAGATGTAGCTGAAAACAGCCTTTTTTTTTGCACCATGTCTTTCAGCTTGAACAGAGAAAACGGAGAGTGCAGAGTCTTCCACTTGAAGGATGCGTTCACAGTCTTCCACCAGAATCTCTACCACTCCAGCAGTCCATTTCTGTT
>JADBJO010005167.1:17500-30000 GCA_016801955.1 Conus betulinus
CACAATTTGTCACCTAACATCTCAAGGCAACCAGATCAGCATCACTTCCTCCTGTCTTCAGACCACTGGAAGCATGAACTCATCCGCTCCAGAAACTTCCCTTGGCACGAAGAAAAGTGCTCATCGGACAATGACGCCGGAAAACAGTAGGGGAAGAAGGAGGTAGGGGTGGGTGGGGGGGTAACCTCCTGCTTCTTTACAAGAAAGAAATCCCAAGGGAAAAATCATAGGCGTTGGCCGGGGCTGCTAGAAAGTAATTGAAAAAGAAAGAAAAAGGGGAAAAAAGAAATAAAGGGTAAAAAGGAAAAACATGAACAGAAGAGGAGAGTAAGACGGGAGCAAAGCATAGACGAAGAATATAGGAAGAAACCTTTACGTGCAGGGAAACCTGCTTGTCAGCAGTTAAATTAAATGGAAAAAGAAAACAGGAGTTCAAGCAAGCACGCACGTACCTCACCACCACTGCCACACTTCCTCCAATAAAAACAGAGAGAGTTGAGAGAGAGAGAGGGAGAGACGAGACGGAGAGAGGGGAGAGAGAGAGAGAGAGAGAGAGAGAGACAGACGCAGACAGACAGACAGACAGACGCAGGAGAGCAAAAATAAGAGAACACTAAGTCTGTCTGGTCTCTCGCTTGCTTACCCCTCCCCTCTCTCTCTTTCGCTCCCTCGTTTCTCTCTCTCTCCCCTTCTATAATTCCTCCTCTCTCTCTCTATATCTCTCTCTCTCTCTCTCTCTGATCTTCCCCTCGCCTTCCTCCCCCACTCTCTCTCGTTCGCTAGGCTTCCTGCGTGCCTAAAAGTCTTCGATTGTCCTGCTGGCATTAAAACCAGTGCTAGTAGTTCCTTCTCTTGCCGTTGTCCTTTTGGATGCTAATGAAAAGTTTGCTAATGAGAGGTAAGACAGAAGAATGGAAGACGCGGGTTTCAATTCAAAATTGTAAACAGTCGTGGATATTTTTGTCCACCATGTTGTCTTTTGTTTCTGCTTAAAAAAATTGTGGGAGGCGGGAAACAATTAAGAGTTGTGGAAATCATTGAAAAACAAAGTGTTCTCATAATATGGAAGGAGAGAGGAGAAAGGAGAAGAAACACACAACACACACATATATATATATTATATGTGTGTGTGTGTGTGTGGTGCTGTGTGTCGTGTGTGGTGTTGTAACGGTATTTACGCGTGCTCTTGTTGTGGCCTATGGGAGTTGTAGAGGTTGGGGTAATTCAGGTTGTGTGGGGTGGGGAGCTTGGAGATGGAGCGTGAAAGAGGTGAGAGATATTTGTGAATGGTTTAAATTAGCTTGAGCCGGCTGGATACCTGGCTCCATTTCTTGTCATTTTTTTTAAAATCCCCTGGAGGACAACCAAGACCTGTTACGGTAGTGTCGAAATATTGCGAATAATTCAGGTAGACAAAGATGGGGGTCTTTTGCTTTTTTTTCGTTTTCAAGTGCTGTATGTATATGTGTCGTGTGTCTGTCCGTGATGTCTATAGATATAAGTATCTCAATTATAAAATATAAAGCTTGCTCTATGTCTTAGATTGAAGAAATAGGAGGGAGAGCAAGCGTTCATATCTGCTGTCGTAGAAACCTGCCTAAACTAACAGTATAATGCTCTCGATGGGGGAAATAATAAAATGCTTCTCACAAAATGAGCCTTCAGCAAGCTTGAGTCTCCAACCAGGAACAACAATGGGAATGAAGGCAAGGAAGAAACACGCTTCTAAAAGGAATCCTGGTCAGATACCGGTAACTCCTTGTTCAGGATACGAGATAACAATCATGGGAAGATACCGGTTGACTTCCCTGGCAGGAGTCAGACTGTACGAATGTAACTCCTGGTCAGATACCGGTATTTCAAAACACTGAGTCGTTTCCTCACTGACTTCGCGGCAAAGTGACAGCTCTTTGACTCCTCTGCCTTCTTCGATTTTTTTTTAGAAGAATGTTTTTCAGAGAAAAAAGGGCTGGTGTGAATTCCCGTAGTATGGTTGTTGAGTTTTAAAAAAAAACCCAACCAAAGGTTGCCAACCCTAAGAAGCAAAAGAAAATCACGAGAAAGAGCAAAAACAAGCTACATTTTCTTGTGAAAAAATTAGAAAAACATAAAAAGATAACCTCTATTAAGACACAAGTGAGTGAGGGCCAAGTTTTCTTGGAATGAATCCGCAAGGGACTCTAAATTACAATAACTAATAAATTCAAGGAGAAGTAACCGAACACCATTCGGCAACTTACAGAGCAGCTTGTGGTGTTGCAATGACTGCAAAGAAGAAATATCTAATTATATATTCGTATATATATATATAGTAATATCTATATATATATATATATATATTATATATATATATAAACTGCGCGAATTCATCCATCTAATTGCTTGTAAAAGATTTCGCAGTGTAAATCCAAATCTCATCAGACATAGCAATATTGGAAGATCTCTGCTGCATATTGATAGTTATGTTAATGCAATACACAACTGCTTTGTATTAAATCAATGGCCTTGTGGTCAAGAATTCCCTCACAAGCATGCACTTTATGAGTGTCAATAAGATGACTGCCGTAGCAACAATGTCGAGATCGTCGCCATTGTTGTTTTAAATAGTATGGATTATCTGAAGTTTTGATGTACTGATGAAGTTTTGGTTGGGTTGTTAACAATTTCTTAACGCTATTTGGCGCGCCATGGTTCGATTGTTTTAAACAAAACTGGGCTGGCCAAAACTAAATGCTCTCACCGCAGTGATCAGAATGAAAAACATGGTCTGCTCTTCTTGCATGCTCATTTTCAACCAGAAAAAAAGTAGATATTATCTAGATCCATATTTCAATCACAAATCTTTATCAGCTTCGCTAAGTGCGGTTTGCATTTTTAACCGAATTAAGATGAAATCAGCGGTATTGAGAGATGTTTGGTTTTAAACTGAGTTTCGAGATCGTTTCAGAAGATGGCTTATATATATATATAATATATATATATATATCTTATATATATATATATATATATATAATAGTTTATATATATATATAATATATCATAATATTAATGAAGTTGAAACCGACCATGACAATTCGACAGTTTAAGGAAGGAACCGCTTTATCTAAACAACATATAAGATAATTAGAAAAGCACTTAGCTGTTACAATCTGTTATTGCGCAAAGAGAAGGAGTTTGCTGTCCGATTGCCCAAGCTAAGCGTTTCCCATGTTTATGTTTTTTACCTCTCGCGAAAGCAGATAGCGCACCATGCGTCACTGCCCAAGTTTCCTTTTAAAAGTATAAGATGTTTGATGCGAATCATGGTCTTTCCCTCTCTTCTTCTCTTAAGGTTATCTTTCATGAGATATTGATTGTCTTTTTATCTGGATATTTTGTTTTTATCTGCTTTCTTTTTCCTTTTTTAAGTTAGAGCACCATTTGTGCATCAAATGTTTCGCAATGCGCATACAGTTTCGGTGACCTTACAAATAAAAATTCGTATTGGGTCGTCAGCTCGCGACCCTCCTCTCTCTCTCTCTCGTCTCTCTCTCCACCGCTCAGTTTCTGTCTGTCCTGCCTGTCTGTCTGTCCTGTCTCTCTCTCTCCTCTCTCTCCACCCCCCCCCCCCACACACACACACCCACACACAGACACACCTTACTATACACATTTTGCTTTACCCTCTCCTTTCTCTTTCCTGAATCAAGTCCAAGAATGTCGAGTCTTCCTCCATGTCCATAATTATGTGAGATAACTCTTCACTGTGTGTGATCTCTCTATAGTCTTGGATTGAATACAGATAGTGACATTAACGTTTGTGTCAGCCTGAAGCTCTTAAAGACAAGTTATTGCTAGACTGTATGCACGGAATGACGGAAAAGATGTTATGAAGTACAGTTACTCAGGGGCAGGGAGAGGATGGCTTAACATTGTGAGGCTGCTCTGATGGCTGGCTCGGTCGGGGGTGTGCTTAGTTTCCATCACACACGGAACAAACATCGTGGAGCCTCCACATCCAGGTACTTATCACCAAACAGAGGAGGTTGGGTAAGGGTGGGGATAGGGGATGGGCAGGCTAAGGTTAAGAGGATGAAGATGAGGGTGTAAGGGGAGGGAAGGAAGGAGGGAAGACACGGTAAGAGGGATAACAGGGCAGTATCAAGCGTTTGCTGAATCACCACCTATACCAGGCAACTCCTTAAAAGGCCTTCAGCAGCAGTTCCGTCCTTGGGTGAGTAGCTTCATGCCAACTTAACACTGGGCTCAGATCTCCGAGAAACGTTGGCACTATGGCAGATATCGAACGGAGCTGGGTGTGGTTATGTAGGCAGAGGGGCCACTCTGAGGGTCGTTGTTGTTGTTGTTGTTGTCGTCGATGATGATGATGATGATGATGATGATGATGAAAGGGATAAACTGAGGACTTGCTTGCAGCCTGCACTTAATACATGTTTAAAAGAATCAACGACAACAAGGATTTGTTCCAAGCAAAATTCTGAGAGAGAGAGAGAGGCAGGGAGGAATAACCTACGTGATCAATGATTAAAAAAAACCGCTTCTGAGAGAGAGAGAGAGAGAGAGAGGAGGAGAGAGAGAGAGAGAGAGAAGAGAGAGAGGAGAGAGAGAGAGAGAGAGCAGTCGAATTTCACATATACCTGCGGTGCCTATAAAGATATACAATACAATGCAATATAATCCAATCTGATACAATACAATACATACAATACAACACAATCCAATCCAACCCAATACAGTCCAATGCAATAGAACAGAATACTAGGACAATACGACACGATACGGGATACGATACAGTACAATGCTATACAATACAATATAACCCAATACAGTGCAGTTAATATAGTACACACACAACAGCTGTGTGGTTAAGTTCATATTAAACGTTGATTCCCACCATTGGCAATATGGCTGACGTGAATAAACATCCATTGAGAAAGAAAGGATTGGCCTTATGAAAACATAACACAGACTACCCAGAGACACTTCCTCAGCTTAGAGAATGCATTTGTAGATTTTGGTGTCTGGGGCAGTCGAACTTACAACATCTGAAAGGCAGAGTGATATGTCATCATACGAGACAAGCGATCTCATTACATTAAAGACTGTCCAGGTCTTGAAGAGCTGAGATGGAGATGGAAACAGAACACCAGAGAGAGAGAGAGAGAGAGAGAGGGAGGGAGAGAGAGAGAGAGGACGAACAGACAGGACAGACAGCACGGACAGACAGACAAGCGACAGACAGACCGACAGAGGCCAAGTTGACAGAGACAGGACAGAGATAAAGACCATAGAGAGCCAGAGAGAGAGAGAGAGAAGAGCGATGAGGATTTCTTTTCTTTTTGCAGAGCGAGAGAGAGGAGAGCGAGATGGAAGGACGGACAGAAAGACAAGACAGACAGAAACTGAACAGCGGTCTCGAGAGACAGAGCGTTAGAGCAGAGAGAGGAGACAGAGACAGACAGACAGCAGAGAGAAAGACACAGAGAGGAGAGATGAATCAGACAGAAGACAGAGACTTAACAGAGAGAGAGAGAGAGAGACGAGAGACCACGCGAGAGATCGAGAGCAAAATGTCAGAGAACGGGAGAAAGAGATGAGAGAGACAGAGAGAGAGAGGAGCAGAGAGACAGACAGACAGAGACAGAAGACCGAAGAAAGCACAGTTGAGGAGATTAAAGAGAGATGAGAGAGATGAGAGAGAGAGAGAGGAGGAGAAGGATGGAGCGAGAGGGAGACGGGTAATAGGAGAGCGAGGAGAGAGAGGAGGATGGACGGCGAGAGAGTGGATGCGAGAGGGAGATAGAAGAGGGAGGGGGAGAGTGAGAAGGGAGAGAGAGGACGCGAGGGGGAGAGATGAGGGAGAGGAGACCGGGGAGGGAAGGGAGAGAGAGGGAGAGAGGCGAAGAGGAGAAGAGAAGGAGGCGAGAGAGAGAGGGAGAGACGAGAGAGAGAAGAGAGGAGAGAGAGAGAAGAGAGAGGAGAGAGGGAGGAGGAGAGAGGAGATGCG
This sequence comes from Conus betulinus, assembly GCA_016801955.1. Lineage (NCBI taxonomy): Eukaryota > Metazoa > Mollusca > Gastropoda > Neogastropoda > Conidae > Conus > Conus betulinus. The sequence goes on from JADBJO010005167.1 coordinate 23,508, forward strand.
GGAGAGAGGAGAGAGGGGATGGAGGAGAGGGGATGAGTGAGAGAGGAGGATGGAAGAGAGAGGGGCGCGAGAGAGGGGGGGAGATGGGGAGGAGAGAGAGACGCGAGAGCGGAGAGAGGGAGAGGAGAGAGAGAGGGAGACGAGAAGAGAGGATCGAGAGAGGAGAGAGGGAGGAGAGAGGGAGAGAGGAGAGAGAGAGGGAGGAGGGGTGAGAGAGAGAGAGAGGAGAGATAGGGGAGGAGAGAAGAGAGAGAGAGAGGAGGGGAGGAGAGGAGAGCGAGGAGAAGAAGAGGGAGAGAGAGAGAGGGGGGTGAGAGAGTGAGAGAGGTGAAGGGGAGAGAGGAGAGGAGAGAGGGAGCTAGAGGACAGGGAGAAGGAGGGGAGCAGTGAGAGAGAGAGAGAGGAGGGAGAGAGAGGGGAGGGAGAGAAGAGAGAGGGAGAGGAGAAGAGGAGACCGAGAGAGAGAGAGAGAGAGAGGATGAGAGAGGGAGGAGGGAGAGAGAGAGAGCGAGAGAGGAGGGCGGAGAAAGGCAGGAGAGAAGAGATGGAGAACGAGGTGGGGAGGGAAGAGCAGAGGAGAAGGAGAGGACAGAGAGAGAGAGGAGAGGAGAGGGGAGTGAGAAGAGAGAGAGAGGAAGAAGGACTGAGGATGAGAAGAGAGGAGATGAGAGGAGGGGAGGAGGAGAGCGGAGGAGAGGTGAGAGGAGGAGCAGGACGAGGGGGGGGTGGAGAGGAGGAGAGAGGGGAGGGGAGAGAGAAGGAGGAGAGAGAGGAGGAGGCGAGGAGAGGGAGGAGAAGTGGGGGGGGAGAGAGAGGGGGAGAGAGAGAGCGAGACGAGGATAGATTCCGGGAAGAGGGAGAGCGAAGAGGAGAGGAAGAGAGAGAGGAGAGAGAGGAGAGAGGAGGAGAGGAGAGGGAGAAGGAGGAGTGTGAGGGAGATGTAGGAGAGGGAGAGCGAGGGTGCCGAGAGGAGAAGGAGAGAGAAGAGTGAGAACGGAGAGACAGAACGAGAGAGAGGGGGCGGGAGGAGAGAGAGACAGAGGGGGGATTGTGGAGGCGCGGGAGGAGGGGAGCAAATATAATCAGTTAGAGTGAACGTAATCGACCAGCTCAGCTGTGCAGAAAAAAAAGAATTTACAAAATGTGTGGGTGTCATATCGCTGATAAAGAGCTGATGGTCTTCGATTTTGTCTGAAGAGCAATTTGCACTGACCGCAGGGGAACGTGCCTATGGCCTACTTTCAGACTTTCTTTTCTCGGCTGGCTGTCTGTGGCAATATCCGGTGTCTGAGTAAGTTGGGCCAGTAACTTCTGTTGCCACTTTCTATTTGGCTGCTTGTGGGCGCAGACGGGCAATCATCGTAAATCGACTGATCAGACGCTTTCTTTTCCTTAGGTACTTTCCTTCAAGAATTTGACTAGGTTGGTCGAGTTTTGCTCTTTCTGTGTGTCTGCCAAGTGAGGTTGATATCAAAATATTCGATTTCTCTCTCTCTCTCTCTCCTCTCTCTCTCTCTCTCTGGCAATATATATATATATATATAATATACATATATATATATATATATATATATATAGAGAGAGAGAGAGAGAGAGGGGAGAGAGGAGAGAGAGAGAGTTCATGTCTGTGAGCCTGCTGACTGAGGGTGATTATCAATATATGGATTGGTGCATGTTCTTTGTTTATATTGTCACTCTGTTCCTGTCTCTGCCTGCGTCTGTCGGTCTGACTTTCTGCTGTCTGTCTCTGTCTGTCTGCGGCCTGTCTAGATCTCTCTCCCTCTCCCTCCTCTCTGTCCCAATTTGTGAAACCATCAAGGCACGTATAATTACGATTGTACCTTTAAGGCATTTCTACTAAAATCCGCCTGTCTGAGTGGCTGCATCACGTCAAGTGAGGTTGTCTCACAAAATAAAGATATGTCTGTAGTAAAGAGAATGTTATATGTCAATGTACCTGGGTAAAAACCCTAAACTCTTCAATCTAAGATTTGACGATAAAATGACGTTATCAAGCAACACGCAGGCTTTAATTGACCTTTTCGTAATGCCTCATCTACGTGGTCCCATTGGAGACACACCTCAATCACTACTATGATCCTGTTACCTCATGTAAGACACATCCAAATTCGTTTTGCCGCACGCCAAGCAGCAGCAATACAAAGAAAGCAGCCAATACTGTGTTGTCAACTGATAACGAGTCACTTTGGTGATGTCCAATAGTACCATTGTGATCCAGCATACAGAAGACAGTACCTAGTAAGGCCCCATCCCTACCCCCACCCCCCCTAACCCTCCCCAACTCAAAGTAATGATTGACTAGTCATGGAGCGAGTGTCAAATAGAACCTCCTGTCGAGGGTGTGCACCATATCTGATGATGCTCCTCAGACATACACATGCTGGGAAAAGGGAAACTGAAGCTGCAACAGAGCATGACTTAAAGACTTCATGATTCTTTATTAGCAAATGAATATAGCGAAGAAATTGTTTAGGTTTTGCATCTTCTCCAACACATAGCAAGCACATAGATATGACATGATCAACAGAAACATTGTTCATACATGGCATAGGGGTGCAAAGGGATATCAGTCAGGAACATGGTGAGGAAGGGAGCGACAGAAGACATGGAGGTGAAGGGAAGGGGATGTAAGGAAACGCAGGGCTGCAAACACCGTTAAAGTGCAATCAAGGTAATGGTCATCAAGTGAGAAATTCTTCTTTGTCTGTGACTGGTGCAGCGCTAATCAGGTTCTCTTTGCTCAGCGTTTCTTGTTGAGTGTATTACTGAGACTAGGTATGATAAACGAATCTGGTCTGACTGAAGACATGAACATACTAGTGTAAAACGTATTAATTCATCTTTTTAATTACTCTTTTCTCTCCCTTTAGAATTAACCCTGAAATTTGACATGCTTTTCATCAATGGCTTGATGTTAATGTCCCACCAGATTTATCATTAGAATTAAATTGAAATGCTTTTTTACTTCTTAAATCCCTTTCCTATATCCATGGAGAATGAAAGACAGCACCCCTGTCATAACACGACACAGATTACCTTTCTGACACTTGCTTGGCTCAGAACATGACATGTGTAGATTTTGATGTCTGGCGAATAAAATCACAATATCTGAAAGGCAGGCTGATATACCATCATTTGAGCTTATTAAGTGATTGACATGACAGCGATGTAATCACAGATTTGTACATTCTTTGAAGTAGCTTAGACGACATGACAGTGACGAGACCGAACGAGCGAGCGAGGAGAGAGAGAGAGAGAGAGAGAGAGAGAGAGAGAGAGAGAGAGAGAGCATGCAATCAGTGAGAGTGCGTATAATCGACCAGCTCACGTGTGTGCAAAAAACAGATTCTTCCAAATATGTGCCTGTCATATCGCTGACAAAGTGCTGATGGTCTTCGATTTTGTCTGAAGAGCAATTTGCACTGACCGCAGTGGAACGTGCCTATGGCCTACTTTCAGACTTTCTTTCTCGGCTGGCTGTCTGTGCAATATCCGGTGTCTGAGTAAGTTGGGCCAGTAACTTCTGTTGCCACTTTCTATTTGTCTGCTTGTGGGCACAGACGGGCAATCATCGTAAATCGACTGATCAGACGCTTTCTTTTCCTTAGGTAACTTTCCTTCAAGAATTTGATTAGGTTGATCGAGTTTTGCTCTTTCTGTGTGTCTGCTGAGTGAGGGTGATATCAATATATTTGATTTTCTCTCTCTCTCTCTCTCTCTCTCTCTCTCTCTCTCTCTCTCTCTCTCTCTCTCTCTGTCTGTCTGTCTGTCTCTGTCTCTGTCTCTGTCTCTTAATATACATATATATGTGAATATATATATATATATATATATATATATATAGAGAGAGAGAGAGAGAGAGAGAGAGAGAGAGAGAGGGAGGAGAGAGAGAGAGAAGAGAGAGAGAGAGAGCTCATTCTGTTAGTCTGCTGACTGAGGGTGATATGTATATATTGTATTTTTGCATGTTCTTTTTTATATCTGTCACTCTGTCCCTGTCTCTGCCTCTGTCTGTCTGACTTTCTGCTTTTCTATCTCTCTCTCCATCTGTCTGTCTGTCTGTCTGTCTGTCTGTCTCTGTCTATGAATTTGTGAAACAATCAAGTAGTATCTACGATTGTACCTTTAAGGCATTTCTACTAAAATTCGCCTGTCTCAGTGGGCTGCATCACGTTCAAGTTGAGGTTGTCTCCCAAAATAAAGATATGTCTGTAGTAAAGGGATGTCTATGCCAATGTACCTGGGTAAATACCGTAAACTCTTCTATCTAGGATTTTGTGATAAAATGACGTTATCCAGCAACAATCCAGGCTTAATTGACCTTTTCGTGACATTATCTACAGTGTCCCATTGGAGACACAACTCCATCACTACTTATTCCAGTTACCCCAGTAAAGACACATCTGAATTTGTTTTGCCACATACCAAGCAGCAGCAATACAAAAAGAAAGCAGCCAATACTATGTTGTCGACTGATAATGAGTCACTTTGGTGATGTCCAGTAGTACCATTGTGATCCAACATACAGAAGACAGTACCTAGTAAGCCCCTCCCCCCACCCCTTCTCCAACTCAAAGTAATGATGACTAGTCATGGAGCGAGTGTCAAATAGAACCCTCCTGTCGAGGGTGCCACCATATCTGATGATGCTCCTCAGACATACACATGCTGGGAAAAGCGAAACTGAAGCTGCAACAGAGCATGACTTAAAGACTTCACGATTCTTTATTTGCAAATGAATAAGCAAAGAATTGTTCAGGTTTTGCATCTTCTCCAACACATAGCAAGCACATACATATGACAAGATCAACAGAAGCATTGTTCATACATAGCATGGGGGTGCAAAAGGATATAAGTCAGGAACATGGTGAGGTTGGGAGCGACAGAAGACATTGAGGTGAAGGGAAGGGGACGAAAGTAGATGCAGGGCTGCAAACACAGTTAAAGTGCAGTCAAGGTAATTGGTCACCAAGTCAGAAATTATTATTTTGTCGGTGACTGTGGTGCAGGGCTTATCATGTTCTCTTTGCTCAGCATTTCTTGTTGGGGTGTATTACTGAGACTAGGTATGATAATGAAACCGGTCTGACTGAAGACGTGAACATACCAGTGCAAAAAAAACTTATCATTTTATCTTTTTATTCATTTTATCTTTTTTATTACTCTTTCTCTCCCTTCAGAATTAACCCTGAAATTTGACGTGCCTTTTCATCAATGGCTTGACGTTAATTGTCGCACCAGATTGGTCATTAGAATTGAATTAAAATGCTTGTTACCTACTTAAATCCCTTTCCTATATCCATGCTGAATGAAAGGCAGCACCCCTTTCATAACACAACACAGATTACCTGACTGACACTTGCACTTGCTTGGCTCAGAAAATGACATGTGTAGATTTTGATGTCTGGCGAATCAAAATCACAATATCTGAAAGGCAGGCTGATATACCATCATTTGAGCTTATTAAGTGATTGACATGACAGCGATGCAATTACAGATTTGTAATTCTTTGAAGTAGCTTAGACGACGTGGACAGTGGACAGAGAGAGAGAGAGAGAGAGAGAGAGAGAGAGAGAGAGAGAGCATGTAATCAGTCAGAGAGAGTGCATATAATCGACCGGCTCAGCCATCCAGAAAACCGATTCTTCCAAATATGTGCCTGTCATATTGCTGACAAAGTGCTGATGGTCTTCGATTTCGTCTGAAGAGCAATTTGCACTGACCGCAGTGGAACGTGCCTATGGCCTACTTTCAGACTTTCTTTCTCGGCTGGCTGTCTGTGCAATATCCGGTGTGTCTGAGTAAGCTGGGCCAGTAACTTCTGTTGCCACTTTCTATTTGTCTGCTTGTGGGCGCAGATGGGCAATCATCGTAAATCGACTGATCAGACGCTTTCTTTTCCTTAGGTAACTTTCCTTCAAGAATTTGATTAGGCTGATCGAGTTTAGCTCTTCTTCTGTGTGTCTGCTGAGTGAGGGTGATATCAATAGATTGGATCTTTTTTTGTTTATGTTATTTTTTAAATACACTGTGTATATGTCTTGTCTCTCTGCGTGCCTGCCAGTCTGCCTGCCTGCTTGTCTGCCTGTGTGCCTTTTTATCTGTCTGTATCTCGCTCTCTCTCTCTCTCTCCCTCCTTCCCTTTCTCTCTCTCCCCCCTTCTCTCCCTCCCTCCCTCCGTCCCTCTCTCACCCTCTCTCTCTCTTGTTAGGAATGGACAGGATGGATAATGGTGCTACATTTCTTTAACAAATCTTTTTCCTCTCGTGTTTATGTTAAGTAAGTCAAGTCAAGTCAAGTCAAGTAAACTTATTATCTCAATTTGAGAATTAATTTGTGGTCACACACATTCACAGCAAAATAAACAATAATTTAGTCACATTACCCATTTTCTCACATATGACATACATTCATAGAGAGGAATTTGGATTTCAATTAAACATCTTCTCGGTTCATGAAATCAATGGACAGG
>JADBJO010005167.1:40000-42500 GCA_016801955.1 Conus betulinus
TACGATTCCCCACTCCTCCTCCCACCCCCCACCCCCACCCCTCCCTCGCTTCTATTAACTTGTATGACTTTCTACTTTTCTTTTTACTTTTGTGACTTTCTCTGCTTTTTTTTTTTCAAACTTCTTTGACAATCCTCCTTTCTCAGCAGTCAATGTTTGCTGATTCACATGAAAACTTGGCCTACGATAACAGCTGACTCATTCCACCGCTCTAAAAGATGGCCGACACCAGTACGGGGAAACATTCCCGTGACTTTGTGTCACTCTTTGACAATAATGACGTTAACACGCCATTGAAGTGTCTCTTGGACGCCTGGTCACTGTGTCCACATACCCAGCAACGCTCACGTCCACGCCCTCCTTCATCTCTGTCTCTTCCCCCAAAGCCTCTCAGAAGATCATGAAAGAGAGCAGTGCCCAGCTTTTATCTTCGACACACCCCTGCTCATGGGCAAGAATCAATAGGAAAACAAAAGACCAGAGACAGCCGGGCAGCACTATGGTCTTCCCCGCTTCCTTGTTGCTTTCAGCTGGCACTGCGTTTATAATTAGGAAAATTGGGAGTGTGTTCCCCCCTATGGACTGTAGTTCAAACTGAGCATTTCTATTGACTCTGGCCGCTGAGAGATGGGGGGGGGATGGGTAGGTTCGGGGGTGGGGGGGGGGGCAGACAGACCAAGAGAGAGAGAGAGAGAGAGAGAGAGAGAGAGAGAGAGAGAGAGAGAGAGAGAGAGAGAGAGCGAGAGAGTGGGAGGGTGGAAGAGTAGGGGGAGATGAGAAGCATTGGGTTGATTTGGAGGCGGGGGAGTGGGCTGAAGGTAAATTAGGAGGAGTGGTGCGGAATACGCCGAGGAGGGGCAAACATTGACCATGCAGACCCTCCAATTGTGATCAAGCAGTGTGAATGGTGGTGATGACTAACTGTTGAACGACGACACCAGGCTGATGCCCGGCACGCCTTGGAAGAATTAAGTGGACCCTCTGCTTTAGGGGCCGGAATAGCTCCGTTGGTAGAGCGCCGGACTCGTAATCTTGGTGATCCTGGGGTTGGGGGTTCGAATCTCCGCCGAGTCGTTTCGGTACAGGGGGATTTTTCCCTCCGTGTTAACACTGGCTCTGACTCCATTTCCCATACAATCCTTCGAATGAGACTATGAACCGAGGTTCCGTGTGTGAACGCAGGGTAACATCTTGCACACACGTAAAATCCCATCGCCAACTTTCGGAAAAGAAGGCCAGTTTGGCCGTTGGTTTGGATGACACGTTACACATAGCATGCACCCTGCGTGAGAAATGGAAAAAATGAAGGAATTAAGGAAACTGAGCGAACGATATTGAATGATATGGACTGGATGACACGGGAAACGACTGAATGAAGCGCCAGCTGGCAGCTCTTCAGTCGGCACTACCCAGATAGACAGCCCGTTATGTAAACGAGTGTGGATTGTAAAGCGCTTAGAGCTTGGTCTCTAGCCGAGAATAGGCGCTATATAAGTATTCATTTATAATGATAATAATAATAATAACAATAATAATAATAATAACAATAATAATAATGATAATAGATCAGCCCGTTTTCTGCCCTCCATCTCCGTCCCAAAACCCAACCAGTCCAAAAGAAGAATGCTGTGAAAAATGGTGTCTTCCGAAGAACGTTACCAAACGAAGGCAACACCACAAAAGAGAGAAAGCGTGGTCTTTAGTTGACAGTTGTCTAAAGTAATGGAGGGCGTTCACAATAATGTTAACAATGATGAGTCCAGATGATAATGTGATAACGAGGAGGGAATTGGGGCTGGAGAGAGAGAGAGAGAGGAGAGAGAGAGAGAGAGAGAGAGAGAGCTGGGGGAGAGAGAAAGACAGAGACGGAGAGACAGACAGAGACAGACAAAAAAAGAGAGAGGCAGAGAGTTAGATAGAAAGGGAAGAGAGCACACACACACACAAACACACACACACACACACACACACACACACACACACACACACACACAACACACACACACACAACACACACAGAGAGAGAGAGAGAGAGAGGAGAGAGAGAGAGAGAGAGGGAGGAGGGCGAGAGAGGAGAGAGAGAGAGAGAGAGAGAGACAGACAGACAGAGGCAGAGAGACAGATATAGAGGGGAGAGGGCAGAGAGAGACAGACAGACAGACAGACAGACAGACAGAGCCAGAGACCGAGGCAGAGACAGAGAGGCAGAAAAGACGGACGGAAAGGGAAGAGAAGGAGGAGAAAGAGACAGAATCTCTTGTTTAGTGGGGAAGGGGAGGAGAGTGGGAGGGGAGGCGGAGGTGGATCAACTGACACAGTATGAAAAATTAATAGTCACGTTTTCTGGCAAAGGTTTGCAGTGGTGTGAGCAAACACTGTTTTGTTTTGTTTTTTCTTTGTTATTTTTTTCCATTTCGTCTGAAATGATATACAGTTGCAAGACTCGGAGGCAATCTACAAGTACCATGTACGTGACATGCCACGTGATGTACGCATTGAT
>JADBJO010005167.1:55668-58168 GCA_016801955.1 Conus betulinus
TAATGGAACTTATTTTCAAAACTTTGACCACGCTAGTTTTACACTCCCCACCCCAGTATAATTTCCCTTCCCTTCAAAGACAAAATTTGCTGGATGTTTTAAAATGTTGTGGGCGGTTAGACTTACAATCCAATAAACATTTCCTTCCTTTTGAAGAACTGATTTGCCGGAACATTTTTTGTTTTTGTTTACCCTACTTTTATCCTCTCCTCCACCCTCTTCCCTCCTCCTCGCCCAGTAAAATACTGTTTCCCTTTAAAGCCTTTGTTTTACGAGAACAGTTTTGATTTGGTCTGTACCACAATCACTTACTCCACACCCAGCTTCAATAAATATTCGCTCCCTCCGAAGCCTTGTTTTGCTTGGGTGTATTTGAGGTTGTCTCTGCTACTACACTACACCCACAACCCTCAAACAAATGTTCTCTTCCTTAAAAATCCTTATAACGCCGGTACATTTTCATCTTTGTCTGTACTAGATGTATCCCTTCCCCCCCCCCCCCCCCACCCCCCACCCCCCCCCCCCCCAGCCCGCCCTATGTCAGCACTCCAATAAAGACTTCTTCTCCTGAAAGAATTTTTTTTTTTTTTTGGCTGGAATATTTTCATCTTAGTCATTAATAGATTTACCTTCCCCTTCCTAGTCCCGTACAAAACTTTCCGTCTTACAAAGACTTGTTCTGGTGGAACGTACATCTTTTTTCTTTTTCACTTTCTTTATACTAAATTTACACACCCACTCCAATATTTCCTTACCTTGAAAGACTTGGTTTTACTGAAATACTTCTGTGTTTGTCTATACTGCTTTACATCCCCCTCTCCCCTCCAGTAAAGAGTTCCTTCCTTTACAGCCTTATTTCGTGGGGGAAATCCCTGACTTTCTTTACACTAGACCCCCCGACCCCACCCCTCAAATGAATAGATGAAGAAATGCTTCTTAGATGAAGAAATGCTTCCTCACTTGAACGAACTAGTTTCCTGGGACAGTTTTTAATTTGTCCAGACACACACACACACACACACACACACACACACGCACGCACGCACGCACGCACGCACGCACGCACACACACACACACACACACACACACACACAAACACACACACAGACACGCACGCAAGCACGCACGCACTCACGCACGCACGCACGCACGCACACACACACACACATACACACACACGCGCGCGCGCGCACACACACCCTCCCTAGATTAAAAATCTGTCCAAGCTTTAAAGCATTTGTTTTGTTGGAACAATATTTTTTTGTCTTTGTCTAATCTACTGTCAGACTCCCACCCCTACCCTCTCTCCCCCTCCGACACACCCTTCCTTATTTTATTTATTTATTTATTTTTGCTGGGACTTTTTTCTATTTATTTTTAATGTTAGATACATACTCCTCCCTACCCCTCCAATGAATATTATCTCCCTTTCAAGCCTTGTTTTTTCTGGATTTTTTTTTTTTTTTTACTTAGTCTGCACCCCCGCCCCACCGTTTACCCCCCCCCCCCCCCCCCCCTGTCCCACCGTTTACACCCCCGTCCCCACCGTTTACAAACCCCCGTCCCACCGTTTACACCCTGTCCCACCGTTTACACACCCCCGTCCCACCGTTTACACCCCTGTCCCTTGTGAAGACTCCCATCCTTCAGGCACTTTTTGTCGGAACATTTTTGACTTTGTCTGTACTAGATTTAGACACCTACCTAGTCCCCGTCAACAAAGACCTCCTTCCTTAATGACTTTCTGCTGGAACATTTTTGACTTTTGTCTGTACTAGATTTAGACACCTACCTAGTCCCCGTCAACAAAGACCTCCTTCCTTAATGACTTTCTGCTGGAACTTTTTGACTTTGTCTGTACTAGATTTAGACACCTACCTCGTCCCCGTCAACAAAGGCCTCCTTCCTTAATGACCTTCTGCTGGAACATTATTGACTTTGTCTGTACTAGATTTAGACACCTACCTCGTCCCCGTCAACAAAGGCCTCCTTCCTTAATGACCTTCTGCTGGAACATTATTGACTTTGTCTGTACAAGATTTAGACACCTACCTCGTCCCCGTCAACAAAGGCCTCCTTCCTTAATGACCTTCTGCTGGAACATTTTTGACTTTGTCTGTACAAGATTTAGACACCTACCTCGTCCCCGTCAACAAAGGCCTCCTTCCTTAATGACCTTCTGCTGGAACATTATTGACTTTGTACAAGATTTAGACACCTACCTCATCCCCGTCAACAAAGGCCTCCTTCCTTAATGACCTTCTGCTGGAACATTTTTGACTTTGTCTGTACAAGATTTAGACACCTACCTCATCCCCGTCAACAAAGGCCCTCCTTCCTTAATGACCTTCTGCTGGAACATTTTTGACTTTGTCTGTACAAGATCTTGACACCTACCTCGTCCCCGTCAACAAAGGCCTCCTTCCTTAATGACCTTCTGCTGGAACATTTTTGACTTTGTCTGTACTAGATTTAGACACCTACCTCGTCCCCGTCAAC
>JADBJO010005167.1:65668-68168 GCA_016801955.1 Conus betulinus
CCCATCAAGCTAAAACGATTCCAAATCAGTGGAATCAACTCCATCATTGAATAAAACCACACATGTTTTTTTTTTTCTTGAGAAACTTTCAGTCCGTTCATAAATGAGTACCTGCCTAGATTATCTGAAGAACCTAGGTTCTTATGTTGAAACACAAACGAGTCAACTTTTCAGAATATTCAGGATATAGCCTATATCAATACAGCGATTTGTCGTCGTTTCAACATTTTATCGACTGTATTTCACTCCACCAAGGGGGCTCATAACTTCAGCATCAACACTGTAACTTCCCACGATGGACTCCAAATTCATGAGTAAGTTTTGCAAATACATTGCCCGTCGCATTACTCTGTCGTTGATGCACGTAGCAGAGTTTAATATGCGAACGGGGAGATAGTGATTTCTCTGTCGTTATGACACAATCCGTTCACTGTTGCTATGTATTCCTCCATCATCCGAACAAGGTCCTGTACTGCTGGTAAACAATTCTTCTGTCCTACAGCGTGTGTAGTGTGTGTGTGTGTCTCTTGTGTCGTGTGTGTGGCCTTTTGTGCGCGCCCCCTGTCCGTGTGTGGTGTGTGTCCCCTCCTCGCGCGCGCGCGCGCGCGATATTGTGTTGTATGTTTGTGCATGTGTGTGCGCGCACGCGCTGTGTGTTGTGTGTTTTTTTTTTTTCTTATTTGCTCCAGTAAATCTGCGTGCGGACGTGCTATTTTCGAAAAATAAATTAAATTGAAAGCTTCTGAAACTGTGGGATAACTGCATTGATCACCATTTGTTACGGTCCACGTGCTCTCTCTCTCTCTCTCTCTGTGTGTCCTCTCTCTCTGACTCTCTGTCCGTCTGTTCGTCAGTCCGTACTGTCTGTCTGTCTCTCTGTCTGTATGTTTTTTTTGTCTCTGTCTTGAAAGGGACGTCTGCTCTTTTCCTCTCCTCTTGATCTGTCTGTCTGTGGGAAAAACTGCAAAAAACAAAAATTTGTCTGTTTCCTGTCTCTCTCTCTCTCACCCCCCCACCCCCCCCCCCCCCCCTCCACACTCACATCACACATCACACACACACACACACACACACAACACACACACACACATCACAACACAGATGCCAAGCATGCACTGCGTATTTGCGTGCGCACGTGCTCCTCTCTTATATATATATATATATATCTATATATATATATATCTCTATAATATATATATTATATACACATTGTGGGTATATATATATATATGTGTATATATAGATATATATATATATATATACGTATATATATATATATATATATATATATATATATATATATCTTCATGTGGTGAAAGAAAGCCACACACACCATTGTCGATAGAAGCCAGGAGTGTTGAGTGCACGCTCCGCACGCAGCTCCAAGTTCACGTCAATACTTTTGCTGTTTTCATTCTCTTGAAGTATTGTGCCCCCCAAATGGATTTTTTCAGCGGCTGAAGCTGTGGGCAGCCAGTTTTCACATACATTCGACTAGGTCCCTGCAATGAATTCATCTTGTATGATTCGCACGTTTCTTTTACTCACAACTGGCTACGTACAACACAACTATTATAATAACAAGAAGACTGACGACAAGAACAATAAATAGTAACAATGATGATGTTAGTAATATAATAATATGATAAATAATAATATGATAATTATGAAATAATAGTGAGAATAAGAACAATAATAACAATGAGAACAAAAAGAATAAAAAAAACAACAACAACAACACAACAACAATGGTATTATGTCAATATCTTTAAAACACACCAAAGATAATAGCACAACTGACGCACGTGTTTCTTTCTTCCCCCTCACCCCCGAAAGAAAAAAAAGAAAAAAAAAGAAGAAGAAAGAAAGAAAAGTCTTGTCTGTTTCGTAACAGTCATTCCATATCGGAAATTCCGCTCACTATCCTTTTCACTCTTTCCCGAAACAAACAAGCAAAAAAGAGGAAAAGAAAAGAAAAAAAAAAAGAAAAAAAGAAAAAAGAAAAAAAATCTCTGTCGCCTGCCGTTCATCACATAATTTTCCCCTTATCCCTCATCTTCCTTCCTCACCGCCCACTCCCACCCCCTCCCCCGCCAACCCTTACTTCCACTCTTCACAGCTGCAAATTCATATATTTTCTTTTCCATCCTTTCTTTTACACAACCAAACAAACAAAGCAAGCAAAAGTAAACCAGCGTGACTCTCTTCTTTGATGAACACATAAGTTTGTCTTCGTTTCCTCCAGCCTTACACCTTGTTCTACGCTTTGGTGGCTATTGTTTCAAACGCCTGTGTTTTTTTTCGTGGTTGTTTTCCTCCGTGATGATGTATTTCAGTTCTGCAAACTTAATCTCGTGTATAGAGGAGATGGAGAAAACGTCCGCTTTTCTCTTTGATGTTTTCTCATCCCTTGACCTCCCTCCCCACTCCCCTCTCTCTTTTTTTTCTGCCAGACCGTGTGTGTGTGTGTGTGTTGTGTGTGTGTGTGTGGTGTGTGTGT
>JADBJO010005167.1:70668-75668 GCA_016801955.1 Conus betulinus
AGAGACGCGAGAGAGAGGAGAGCGAAACAGACAGACAGACAGACGGACAAACAGGCAGACAGACAGGCGAGAGAGACTGAGACAGATATAGAGATAGACAGAGACAGACAAAGAGAGGGAGGACAGGCAGGCAGACAGGCAGACAGACAGACAGACAGACAGAGAAATGGAGAAAGATTACAGAAGCAACGGAAGCAATGATATGGAGATGCACACGTGTATTGAAAACGGGGTGGAGGGGGTGGGAAAATAAAGGGTGCTGGGTAGGACCTGAACTAGGGGGGGGGGGGGGGGAGGGGGTGGAATAAAGGAGAGGAGAGAAAAAAATGAGGACAAACAGCAGATAGACAAATAGACAGAGAAAGAGAAAGAAAGATGAGGAAAGGAAAGGCGGGGCGGGGGGAGAGCACTGAGAGAGGAGAGCAAACGGGAAAGACGCAGTAAAGAAAACCCCCAAGGTGACCTATAAGGATGATGGAGGAGCTGTCACAACCATACCACTATGCGTGTGCTGCGCACTCGGACTTGTTTCCATTTGTGACCAGGGTAATTTCCCAGATAGAGACAGACAGACAGACAGACATACAGACAAACACAGAGATAGAGGCAGAGACAGAGACAGAAGAGACGAGAAAGGAAGAAAGAGAGAGTATGAGAGACAGACAGGCAGGCTGACAGACAGGACAGACAACCAGCCAGCCAGCCAGACAGCCAGCCAGCCAGCCAGAGACAGACAGACATACAGACAGATATGATAAAGTATGAGCAAGAGAGAAAGAATGGATCGGGGACAAGAGACGGATGAGGGAATGGGAAGGAGGTGGAGGTGGAGAAAAGAGCGAGAGACTTATATGGAGGATGGGAGAAAGGGAAAGAAAAAAAGAAGAAGAAAAGGAGTGGGGAAGGGAGGGAGGGGGGGAAGGAAGGAAGGAGGGCCTGAACAGAGAGAGAGAGAGAGAGAGGGAGAGAGGGAGAGAGGAGAGGGGAGGAGAGAGAGGGAGGAGAGAGAGGAGAAACACTCACACCAGCACAGTCACACACACACAGACACACACAGCCCACACACACACACACACACACACAAACACACACCACACACACACACACACACACACACACACACACACCACACATACGGTCACACGGTCACAGACACACCACACACAAGCACACACACACACACACACAACACACACACAAACCACACACACACACACAAGCACACACACCCCCCACAAAACCACCACACACACAACCCACACACACAACACACACACCACACACACACACCACACACACACACACGCACGCACGCACGCACGCCACACACGAACACACACACACACACACACACAGCCCACCACACACACCACACACACACACACACACACACACACACACACACAAACAGACACACACACACCCCCACCACCACCACCATCACCACACACACACACTTACACAGAGAGAGAGAGAGAGAGAGAGAGAGAGGAGAAAGAGAGAGAGAGAGAGGAGAGAGAGAGAGAGAGGAGAGAGGAGTTGTTTAGGAACCAACCAACGTGGTGGAGGGAGGGGCAAGATGGAAGAGGATGGCGAGGGAGCAGTGGGAGAAGGATGGTATGATAAGGAAGAGGTGGAAAAAAAGTGTGTGTGTTGGGGTGGGGGGGGGGGGGGTGGTGTTGAGAAGAACTGACTTCGAAGGCAACCATGAGGGCAGAGGTCAGGGGGCAGGAGGGACTGACCGGACAGAGGTGGACTATTGACGGCGGACCAAAGAAATCCCAGGGTGACCACTGAAAATGATTGACGGAGCGGCTGGACACTAATGTACGCACCGGCATGTGGGGGGGTGATGATATACGCTCCGTCCGCTCCTATTTCTGACCTTGCCAATTGTCTTAGAGAGAGAGAGAGAGAGAGAGAGAGAGAGAGAGAGAGAGAGAGAGAGAGGGGGATAGAGGAGAGAGGGTAGGGGTGGGGGTGGGGTGGGAGAGAGGGTAGGGGTGGGGTGGGGTGGGGGAGGAGGACGGAGGGGTGTGAAGAGACAGACAGACAGACAGACAGCGACAGACAGACAGAGACAGACTAAGGGAGAGAGAGAGAGAGTCGAGAGTCAGAGAGAGAGAGAGAGAGAGAGAGAGGAGAGAGAGAGAGAATGATGACCCGACTGACAGACAGGTAGACAGAGACAGAGAGACTGACAGACAGATAGAAGGTAGACAGACAGACAGACATAAAGAGACCGAGGGAAAAGAGCGAGAGAGAAAGATAGAAAGAC
This sequence comes from Conus betulinus, assembly GCA_016801955.1. Lineage (NCBI taxonomy): Eukaryota > Metazoa > Mollusca > Gastropoda > Neogastropoda > Conidae > Conus > Conus betulinus. The sequence continues at coordinate 72,947 of JADBJO010005167.1, forward strand.
AGAGACAGAGAGACAGAGGAGACAGACAGACAGACAGACAGACAGAGACAGATACAGATACAGACAGACCGACAAACAAACAACAGACAGACAGACAGATAGACAGACAGACAGACAGATGAAGAGAACTGTGGAGCCGAGAGGGAGACACAGACGGCTGAAAGAGTGGAAGGAGCCGGAGAGGCGGAGCAGGTGGGAGGGGAGAACTCGGGAAAGGGTAGAAGGTGCGCGCGAACGTTGGGGAGAGAGCTTGGGCAGGGAAGCAGTGAGGAGTTAGGGGGGTGGGGGGGGGGGGGGGGGGGGGGGTAGTGAGAGGGGTGGTGTGTATGTGTAAGTGATTGGCAAATGTAAAAAAGGGATATTCCAAAGGGGATGGGAATCATCTGCTCGCCCGTATATGCGCGCATTCACACACACACACACCACACACACACACACACACACACACACACACACACACACACACACACACACACACACACATGCGTGCACGCGCTCACAGACAGACAAACAGACAGATAGACATAGAGACTTCCCACACCGTCATACATCAACAAGAGAGAGAAATTGGGAGAGTCAAACAGATAGATACGCAGAGACAGAGAATTACGGATGAAGGGTGCTGCCACAAACAAAACGAAAGGGAAACGGAAACAAGAAACAAAAATTATTCGGGGCAAAAAAAAAATTGACATTCTAAAAGTGGCTGTCATGATGAGGAAAGCGCTGCCACTACCAGCGTGTGTGCGCCAGACACACCATTTCAGATTCTGGCAATTGTCTAGAGCCCTACCTGCCCCCCTCCCCCCGGCCCGGAATCCTCCCCACATTCCCTCCTCGTCTTCCTCCTCCTTCTCCATCCCTTCTCCTCAAACCAGACGCGCGTGTTACTAAAGGTGCCCTGAAACGTTTCGTGCAAGGTTCAGAGAAAAGTGGAGTGGTGCCCCTTGTATTACCACTCTCTCCTAGTGAGGGGGGGGGGGGGGGGGGGGGGGGGGTCAGTGTAAAGGCTGGGGGGAGGGAAAGTGAGTGAGAGAGACAGACAGAAAGACAGACGGATACAGAAAGAGGGAGGGAGAGAGAGAGAGAGAGGAGAGAGAGAGAGAGAGAGAGAGAGAGAGAGAGAGAGAGGAGAGAGAGAGAGAGAGAGAGAGAACAGAAACAGAAACAGAAACAGGCACACAGGCACAGACACAGACAGACAGAGACAAACAGATACAGGAAGGGGGAAAGAGACAGGACAGTCAGACAGACAGACAGACAGAGACAGACAGGCAGGCAGGCACACAGAAAGATAGGGAAGGAGAAAGACGAGGGAGGGTCAACGGGGGAGACAGAGAGTGAGACAAAGACAGAGGACAAAGACAAAAGAGACAGACAGACAGGAACAGAGACACAGGAGAGAGACAGAGACATGAGAGAGAAAGACAGCGAGAAAGACAACAGAAAGACGGGAGAGGAGCAGGGGACAAATAGAGGACAGAGGGAGAGACAGAGAGTGAGACAGAAAGAGAGACAGCCGAGACAAAGGACCAAAGAGACAGAGAGGACAGAGAAACAGAGACAAGAGAGAGAGAAAGAGAGGGAGAGCGAGAGAGAGGGAGAGAGACAGAGACGAGAAGATGAAAGAGAGCGATGAGGAGAGAAGGGGGGAGGGAGGAGAGACAGACGGAGGAGAGAGGAGAGGCAGAGAGAGGACGGGGTGGAGAGGAGGGAGGGGGCGGTGAGGGGGAGACAGACAGAGAGAGAGGAGAGGAGAGAGAGCGGGAGAGAGAGAAGACAGAGAGGAGAGACAGAGAGAGAGACAGAGAGAGACAAGAGACGGAGGGAGAGAGAGAGAGGAGAGAGAGAGAGAGGGAGGGGAGAGCGGAGAGGGACTGGACGGAGGAGAGAGTGAGAGGAGAGGGAGAGAGAGAGAGAGGAGAGAGGAGAGGGGAGGGAGAGAGAGAGGAGAGAGGGAGAGAGAGGAGAGAGAGAGAGAGCGAAGAGAGGAGAGGAGAAGGAGAGCGAGGAGGGAGAGGCAGACAGGAGAGAGAGACACGAGACAAGACAGGCAACAAGCAGACAGAACAAAGACAGAGACAGAGAACAAGCAGAGGAGAGAGAGAGAGAGAGAGGCGAGAGAGAGGAGCGAGAGAGAGAGAGAGAGAGAGAGAGAGAGAGAGAGAGAGAGGAGAGAGAGGAGAGAGAGAGAGAGAGAGAGACATAACTGGTAATGCTCTCTCCACTCTGCCAGCACCTCTAATGAAGAGGAAAACCAGACACGTTTGTCCCCCGCCCCACTGTTTCCTATGGATCCTCCTTCCATCTTCTTCTCCTCCTTCCCCAGGGTTAATGGTTATTGTCCGAACCTGCAATCAATCTCCTCTTCCTTGATTCGTTCATTCGCCATTTCATCTACAATGTGGCCATTACACTACGGCAAGGCTTACCACTAATGCGGCATTTCAGCACCGACACGTGCGACGTTACTGTGCTCTTTGCTGAGGGAAGAAGAGCTAGTTTCAAAACGAGGTGACTGAGGGCGGAAAATAAAGCAAACAGGCAAACAGATTACATGACAAAACACAATGCATTTCGACCCCTTGGGTCCACTTCAGGCAAAAAAAAACAAGCAACATTTAGGACAATGAAAACGAAAAAAACGAGCAACCACTCATCTTCTCATATTCGGCACAACATGGGTGTTTGGATAAAACGAGGCCGTTAAGAAGGGTTAATG
>JADBJO010005167.1:80668-83168 GCA_016801955.1 Conus betulinus
AGATTTTCCAATGATATAGGGTACAACAGATTCGATCTGAAACGAAAGCTTTCTCAAAATCCACAAACGCCGTAAACAACTTCTGATGTCCAACAAATTCTTTCCGACCTGCATTTAACATGATCAATCGAAGAATTGTCTTCCTTAATCCTGCTTGACGTTTCTTCTGTATGTTATTTTCAGACATTCATGTAAACCATTATAAATCACAGAGCTATAACGTTTATTCTATGTATTGCATAGAGGAATACCTCTATGATTAGTTATAACATTCAAATTCATTCTTTCTTTGATTTTCAATGGCCAGTAACTAACACACACACACACACACACACACACACACACACACACACACACACACCACAGAGAGAGAGAGAGAGAGAGAGAGAGAGAGAGAGAGAGGAGAGAGAGAGAGAGAGGAGAGAAGAAGACAGAGAGAGGGAGAGGAGAGAGGAGGAGGAGAGGGAGAGAGAGCTGAGAAAAGAGAGAGAGAGAGAGAGAGAGAGAGAGACGAGAGAGAGAGAGAGAGAGAGAGACAGGGAGACAGAGAGACAGAGAATGAAATACATATGGAAATACAGAGAGACGGACAGACGAGAACATTATGTTAAGCGAAATAAGTTTACCCCGCTGCGCTCAGGCCGGTCTGACTATCAACAAATTCGACCCAGTAAATACAGTGAACACTGATGAGAATGATTTCCATGTCTACATAATTCTCAAGAGAAATATTCCTGTATAAAGAGATCCGCTTCTTTAGCATTAAACACTAAGCCTTCCCTGACTCCATGTGATATATACTGATAGCACAGAAGTGTTTGTGGCAGTTTCCTCTGGACATAGATGCAGTCATAATCAGCAGGACCAATACCCTTACGGTATCCCACCACGACTGGAATGTACACCTGGTATGAAACCATCACAACATACGTACCACTGGTGGCTGTTATTCTGTCCCTTTCTCGCAACCCTAAACGGAAACACTGAATGTGAATACCTATATTACAATCCGACAGAACGTACATGAGTTTTTTTATCTGTGTATACATCACCTGACTGACACAAGAATTAGCAAACAGTATTCAACTGATCAACCACCTGATATTGTAGTGTGGTTATCGTTAGCTGGTGGGGGGAGGGGGGGGCTGCTGTAGATTTGAATCCTATAAGACATATAATATTTCTGGTACTGTTCCGCCCCTGCCGACTCCCATACCGAGTTGTTGGGTGTGCTGTTGGCTGAAATGGGAAGCCTGAAAACTACGGTCGAGCTTTAGTCATTTAATGGATGGTCTCCGAGAGATGCTCAAATTTCCTTACCAGCACCTGACATCACTGAACACCGCCTAAGTGACTGGACGTCAGAGTCAACTCTCATCTAGTTGGTTACCCCATATGATGACCAGACACTGATAACTCCCTGAAGACCCTAAGAACTGTGAAAGTGAAAAAAAATTTCAGGGGTCTGAGAGTATGCGTGTATGGGGGGGAGTTAAGAAGGGACAGAGGAACTACTAGGAGTCGGTGATGAAGATGACGGGGCGTGCAAGGGAGGGGGGGGGGGGGGGGAGTAAGTGACATGGGAAGATGTTAGTGAGAGGGTACAGAAGGCAAGATGAAGGAAACTCTTCAGCCGACAGGCTGGGTGACACAGATGACAACTGTAGTGTCTCAACAGGTTGGAGAGGCAGTAGGCATCACAATGTCGCTCCTTTGTCTTCACTGCCCGGGGCTCCAAGTCGATTCTCTGACTCCATTTAACTTTCTGGACATCGTATCCGTCCTTCTCCCTGGTGGATCCATTGAAGGACTTGATCTGCAAGCCAGGTCAGTAGTTTTTTAAATACACGCTACCTGTCTGACGTGAAATTAGTGAACAGCACTCCAAACAATCAACCAGCTGATATTGTACGGTGTTTACCGTTACCGCTTATGAGCTGGGAGGCAGTGAGGCTGAATCCCATAATACATACACTGTTTGTGTGGCCTAGTCCCGACAAAGCAGACTTCCATGCAGAATTGCTGGGTATGCTGTGTGCTCAGACGAGGAGCCTGGAACCATCGTCGAACTTCAGTCATACTGTGGATGAATCTCTGAGAGATGCTTAAATTTCCTTACCAACAACGCAGATGTCTGCATTTCTCAGACCTGAACGACATCAGTATCATGAAACGATGTGCACAGGATAGTCTTCTCATGTGCTCTCAGACCAGGATGGAGCAATACAGAATCATGTCCATAATAATGCTCTGGTCTTGTGAACGATCTGTTTTACAAAACAAATAAAATTTTGCGACATTTCATGTTCTGCTCTTATGACCGATCCGTTAAAATAAAACAAATGTTGCGACTCTTCATGCTCTGTTCTTGTGACCGATCCATAAAAACAAACAAAATCTTGCGACCCTTCATGCTCTGCACTTGTGGACGATCTCAGTTTTTGTTTTCCCTCCCTAGAGGAATTGTGCGATCAACAGATGATTTGGGTGTCATGTACGT
>JADBJO010005167.1:98168-100668 GCA_016801955.1 Conus betulinus
CCCCCCCCCCTCCACCACCACCACTCCACACCCAGTATTCATCCAGTCAAAACTAAATGACAAACCGAGGGAAAAACTAGCGTTGGTCAGAATCGTCTTCAAAATATGCTTGGTGAGACGTACAGGTGAATCGATGGAAGTCTGTTTTTCTTTCTGACTGATTTTTTCGCATGTGTGTTTCTCTCTTCCTCTTTTATTGTGTAACATTGTTTGAGCATATATAGATAGATAGACAGATGTGTGTGCGTGCGTGTGTGTGTGTGTGTGTGTGTGTGTGTGTGTGTGTGTGTGTGTGTGTGTGTGAGGAGAGAGAGAGAGAGAGAGAGAGAGAGAGAGAGAGAGAGAGACAGAGAGAGAGAGATTGAGAGAGAGAGAGACAGAGAGATTTCCATGAGATCGTGAGGACAGATTTTATGACAGCACTTGCGACATGTTTATACGTTTACAGCACAATGCGTGGCGCCAGCCACCACTGAAAACAGATGCAGCCGTTATCAGCAGGAGATGAGAGGCAGACACAGAGTCGACAGACGGAGAGCTATCCACCCTGCAATGACTGGAATCTACTACTACATCTCCTACAACGAAAACGATCACAACAACATAATATGCCACACGCTTGACTGGCGGTTCGTTCGTTCGTTCATCTGTCGAGTCCACAAGGACCACTTTATTAATCATCTTGGGATTGAGGGGGAGGGGGGGTGATTTGTGGATACGCAGGTGGGTGGCTGACCAAGCCGATGCGTGCACGGAATATGCGGTGACAGCTTGGACAGGCAATGCGGGAGATCTCCGTTTGATCGTTGGCGCGGGCTTGCCTTGCCTGTCTCCTTTTTTTTTGCGCTGCAGCTGTGCAGCTGTCCTCCTTTCTTCACATAAACTGGCTTTTTTGTGCATAGAGTAGCGCGCCATCTAGCTCGATCCATTGTTCCCCATGTGTCCGGAGTAATGTTGAACACTTTCCAGGATGTTTTTGAGAGTGTCTCTGAAGCGTTTCTTCTGATCTCTGTGAGAACGCACTCCTTGTTGCAGCTCACCGTAGAAAAGTCTCTTGGGTACCCCGTGGTCTTGCATGCAAGCTACTTGACCTGCCCATTGAAGCTGAAACAGCATGAGTATGGTGTGGATGCTCGCCAGGCCTGCTTGATCGAGCACCTCTGTGTCTGGGATTTTATCCTGCCATTTTATGTTTAACAATCTTCTAGGGCAGGTTGTGTGTGGGAGTGGTTCAGCCTCTTAGCATGCCGTTGGTACACTGTGCACGTTTCACATGGGGAACAGGTGTGTGGGGAGTACAACTGCTTTGTACACCTTCAGCTTGGTCTCTAGACTGATGCCTGTTCTATTCCAAACATTGATATGAAGGCATGGTGAGACACGAAAGGCATTATGATTCGCGGTAGTGGAGTTCTGTCTCTTTTGCCTCAAACTGATCATAAACACTGGATCCAGTTCATGACAACGGGACCAGCGACAGTAGTGGCAATTCCTAAAGACTGTCTCTCTCACACAAGATTTCAGAGGAAGTACTCAAGTGGTATCAAACAATAACTAACTAAAGGGCATTAAGCTAGCAATACTAGTTGCACTAAGGCGGGGAATAATGATCAGGTGGAAAGATTTGAAAGTGTTGTTAACTAGAGATAACGCATCAGCAGATTGGTTGGTTGTCTGGACGGACTGGAAGGAAATCATGAAGATTATCGTCTTTTGGACTGGTTTTGTCTGGGAGGAGGTTAGGGGGTGGGGAGAAGCGGTGGAAGTGGAGTGTGAAGAAAGGATAAGGGATTTAGGGTAGGTAGAGGGCTATGTGTATGTATGTGTGTGTGTGCGCGCGCGCACGCGCGCGCGCGCGCGCGCGTGTGTATGTCTGTGTGGGTGTGCGCGCGCGCGCGCGCGCGTGTGTGTGTGTGTCTGTGCGCGCGCGCGCGCGCGTGTTTGTGTTGTGTGTTGTGTTGTGTGTGGTGTGGTGTGGTGTGGTGTGGTGTGGTGTGGTGTGTGTGTGGAGTGTTTGTGTTGTTGTGTGTGCGTGCGTGCGTGTGTGTACGTGTATGTGTGTGTATGTGTGTGTGTGGGCGCGCGTGTGTGCATGACGTGTGTTTACGTGCGCACGTGTGTGTGTGTGTGTGTGTGTGTGTGTGTGTGTGTGTGTGTGTTGTGCGCGCGCGCGCCGCGCGCGCGTGTGAGCGTGTGCCTGCCTGCCTGCCTGCCTCTGTCTGTCTGTCTGTCTGTGTGCATGCGTGTGCGCGGGAGCCTGTGTGTAAGTGTATCTACGCACACACACCAGCGTTTGTTATCTTGTCACCATTCTATTAAACACAGGTCCACACAGCCGGTTTTGGCAGGAAGCGGAAATTGTCTGCTCCCACAGTTTGTCTTTTTACCAAAAACATTTCCAGATTTATTACCATTCGTGTCACAAACAGCTGATACCGGCTGAGTCTTGTATGCCCAATCGTCTCTCCCTCCCCTTCCTAAAAAATGAAAATTAAAAAAA
>JADBJO010005167.1:125668-128168 GCA_016801955.1 Conus betulinus
TGGGTTCTGGTGTAGGCTCAAACGGAAGACTGGGACAATACGGCTGAGTTTCGTCCACCGAGCTGTTGCTCCCTTGCGTTATCCTCATTAGTCTTCCCCAAAGTTGGAGTACAGCTGCCTTAATGGCGGGATAAAAAAAACGGTCATACATACAAAATTCCACTCCCTTGGTTGGGTAGGTGGGATTAATCCTTGCCTGTCTATGCAGGGAGTGTCGGCAGGAGTATCAGCCTGCGTACGCAGAAAAAACAAAATACATCCTCATTAGTCACTATGTCTTTAACTGTCTAACTACTCTGTGGCCTTCATCTCCTGCTTTTGTGGCCACCTCAAGTTTCGATTTCTTGCTCACGTCCACGCTCGTGGTCGGTTCATGTCAAAATCGTCAGCGTCACAGGGTTCAGGGCCGCCTTTGGATGGACGAAGTGGTACCCTGGTGGACAGAGACACCTCATTCGTATTCAAACAGTTACCGTCAGAAGAGGAATTAGTTATTGGCGTTCTGCGTCTGTTGGGTTAGAACAGGCACCACTGAACATCACTTGAACGATTCGGATGCAGGAAAGGGTCTCATCCTGTGTGCTGTCTCGTGACGACTTGACATGGGTAGTTCTCTGTGGACTGGGGGTGCTGGATCGGCACTGGGCCAACCTGTGTGTGGCTGTGAACCAGAGAGTTTGAATAAGTGGTGTGGACGTAAAGCTGTTGGCAAGGAACTGAAAACAGCAGAACATGAACAACAGTAATGAACACATGTGAGGAACCTTAGCGGAAGGAGTGGTAAGGTAAGGAGAAGGAACGAGAAAAGTTGGCGTGGAACAGAGATCCTGCTCGCAACGCCAGGTGTGTCTGACCAAAGACAGTACGCCCTACGGAGGACGTAGCGTCTTTGGTCTGACCGAAACAGGAAGGGTGGGAAGGAGATACTGGGGAGAACTGGATGGAGACAAGGTGGTGTAAGGGTGGATGAGTAGGGAAATTGGTGAAGATGGTGGAGCTCACTTAAGCCAGGAACACACAGGTGGAGACCAGTAAGTTAATTAGAATGTATTTTATTCACAATAATCATGACAAGAAGCCCAATCAATTATTTACAATGTTTTTTATCACAATAAATCAGACAAGAAGCCCAATCAATTATTTACAATGTGTTTTATTCACAATAATCACGACAAGAAGCCCAATCAGTTATTTACAATGTGTTTTATTCACAATAATCAAGACAAGAAGCCCAATCAGTTATTTACAATGTGTTTTATTCACAATAATCAGACAAGAAATAGACAGCGCAGCGTGACGACATTACATGCAATAAAGAGCAAGGGGACGTAGCACAGCACATCATGGCGCCTACCGACACTGACAGCTGCGAATTTGCCGATCAATGGTCAAGCAAGTAAGTGGTGAGTCTTACATCCTGTCAGCCAAAAGCCCGTAAGAACGTGGTGTCCTAGGTAGGTCCACAGCCAGGTCGTGTGGTCGCAGACAGACGTTTTGGGCTCGAATCAGTCAGGAGATGTCCTATCTTGTTCTGGTAGTCATGCCAGACTGGAGTTCGAGTCCTTCTTTGTTCCTGCTGAGCTGATGTCCTGCACGTCGTTCTGGTGCCGTGTGAACTGGTGTTCGCTCTGTGCCGTTGGTCAGTCGACTGTGGGCGTCGGTACTCTTTGCCACGCCGCACCCCCCCGCCATCCCCCCCCCCCCCCCCCATCTCCCTCCCATCTCCCCTCCCTTCCCAAAGAAGAGGCATGTCTGGGGGCTACCTGACGGCCTTCTTCTTTTTGGGGTCATGATGGTCCTGAGCCGCGTGAGACCGCTTCAACAGGATCAGGACGGGATGTCGCTGGAGCATTGCTCGATTTCCTTCTATGGTCCTCACTGACTCGGTCAAGAGAGTAAATTTTCAGCCCAATCCCGAAAACAGTGCCCACCATGCTGACCCAAAATCATACTTTGCCAGCTAACGGTTATCGCAGTCACACACACACACACACACACACACACACACACACACACACACACACACACACACACACACACACACACACACACAAATGCACGCACCCACGCACGCACGCATGCACACACACACCCGAAAGAAAAAACAAAGCCTCAAAGAAAGAAAGATAGCCCTAAGAAGAAGGAAAGACATCCCCGGAATAGGAAAATGAAAAAAATAAAGAAGGCAAGAAAGCTCGAAAAAAACGCACTCCACCCCAACCACACCGCTAAAAGCTTCCATAGAAAGACAAAACAGAATAAACATGAATTTTTGTAAAAGCCCCAAAAGACAGAAGAAAAGCCCCAAAGAAGAAACAACAAAAACTCCATAGGGAATATAGCAAGTCCCTAAAGAGGAAAAGAAGGAAGGAAACTCCTGTAAAAAAAAATGTAAAAAAAGAACGAAAGAGAAAAGAAAGACAGAAACCCCCCAAAGTGAATAAAGAAAGCCCCAAGAGAAAAAAAAGAATGCCGCTGGAAAAAAAAGAGCGGGGGGGGG
>JADBJO010005167.1:135668-138168 GCA_016801955.1 Conus betulinus
GGCTATTTGGTCTTGTTGGCTGCCCGCCTTTGAGAGTCTGTCCGCCTTTTCATTTCCTGCAATACCACAGTGGGAGGGAATCCACAGCAGAACTGGTGTTGTCTTCCTGCCCAAGGTGTGCAGTTCCTGTATGATTTCCTGGGGAAACTTCAACAACAAGCCAGACTGTGATTCAGCTTCTTTCCGGTGATACCCACTTCATCTGAATTGCAAAGGGGCTAAAGGTGGGAAGTGACATCTTTTGCAACAGTTTAAAAAGGTATATGAAAAAGAAAGTGCCGATTAAAACAACTCGGTCGCTGATTCCGCTTTTTCACCTTCCTTTATCTTTCACTTCTTCGTCATCGATGCCAAAAAGTGGCAATTTGCCCGTAAGGGCTTAAGATCAGCAAAGATTTTTTTTCTTTCTAAATGCGATTGTGTGGGTGGGGTGCGTGCGTGTGCGTGTGCGTGTGCGTGCGTGTGCGTGTGTGTGTGTGTGTGTGTGCGCGCGCGCGCGTGCGCGCGTGCGTGTGTGTGTGTGTGTGTGTGTGTGTGTGTGTGTGCGTGCGTGCGTGTGTGTGTATGTGCGTGCGTGCGTGTGTGTGTGTGTGTGTGATCAACTATATCATAAACAGCAACGCGTACTGATTGGTAGACACTGTATGCTGAATTGTCACTCACATGTGAGAAGTGAGAAATGTCAACTTGCTGATATCAACAACAAAGAGTTCAAAAGATTCGTCCGTCAGTGAAGTTATATTGGTTACCTTGGAGTTACCATGCGTTTGTCAGCAGCGAACTCACTTGAGCCAGTGTTGTGTGAATGAGAGAGAATGAATGAAAGAGAAGAGAGAGAGAGAGGGAGGGGGGGGGGGGGAGAGGGGGGGGGGGGGGGGAGAGGGAGGAGGGAGAGAGAGAGAGAGAGAGAGAGAGAGAGAGGAGAGAGATGGGGGGAAGGGTGATTCACGTACTCCGCATGTGGTTTTTACTGTCTGCGATGCTTATTTGTCCTTCTGATTTATGTGCCAGAAAACTTCACTTGTCAAACAGATTTCATAAATTCTTCTGAGATGTGTGTGCCTGCGTGCGTGCGTGCGTGTGTGCGTGCGTGCGTGCGTGCGTGTGCGTGTGTGTGTGTGTGTGTGTGTGTGTGTGTGTGTGTGTGTGTGTGTGTGTGTTGGTTTTGTTTGCTTTTGTCGAAACATGTGTGAGATGGGAAACATTTCAGCTGCAGAGCTTTTACCTTTATTCATTTCCTCCTCCGACAAAAGTATTCGCTCGGGATGTCGACATCTTTGCAAGAATATATTGTCTGCCTAAGCTGCTTTTTAATTGTACAAACATACGAGCAAACGTCACACACCAATGACCACGGCGTAAATAGGCTTGAGTTTTTTCTGAGCTTTTCTTGTAAAAAACTCGTTCTCCCTCTGTTTTTCTTTCTTTGTTACTTCCGTCAAGGTTGTTTTCATTCACTTTCGTTGGTTAGCTTGTCTGTCTGTCTGTCCGTCTGCATCAAGGTTAGATAGAAACTACTGGAAACTCTTCAACCGTACTTGGTACAAAGCTGGTATGTGGCCCGAGTGAAAACACTTTACAGTTTGGGGTGAATCTGTGTTTACGATCCGGACCAAACCGAACACAAACACAAAGACTGTGAGGTTACTGTTCCTGAATTGCTAACTATCCCTAAAGCAACATACTTTCATGTCTTTAAACTTCTTAATTCGCATAACGTTCACATTTCGTTATTTCTGCATCCTGTCTCCCTTCCCCCTGAAAAAAAAAAATGTACAGGGAAAGTACTCTTTCAGTCCATACTTACATTAGTTCTTCTAGCGGTAAAAAAGGAATTTCCGTTTTAGCTCATAAAGTGCCTCAAGGGACGGATCCATGAGTCGTTCGACCGTGACCGAGGTGTGAGCTCTCCTGAGTACCCTTCTAGTTTGGGTGTGTGTTTTTTTTCTGTTTTTCTTTTGGCTGTTGTCGTTCTTGTTTTGTTGAGTTTTTAGTTGAGTTTAGTTTAGTTTAGTTCAGTTTAGTTTAGTTTAGTTTAGTTTTCCTCTTTCTCAACACGCCACACGGTAGGCAACTGCAAGCTGGCAGAGCAAAATGAGTGGACTAAGACTTTTATGGACAACTTGTCTGGAGCACAAGCACGGGTTTGATGCGTTACGAGGCTTTAACGTGGGGGGTTAAGACAGCGGTGTACCGTGTACATGTTGACTGTGAGTCATGCCATCTTCAGACAACCTTTAACACGAGGCACAGATCCTTAAAGATAGGTGACAGTTTTAAACTGGCGACACGTACCAAAAAAAAAAAAAACCGACACGTAACAGATAACACAAACTTTAAAACTCGAGATACCCACCATGTAACAAGTACCTATAAAACAGATGACAGATACCATAAACGGGTGGCAGGTGCTATAATGCTGGTGACGTGTACCTTATTGAAAACAGGCGATAAGTACTGACAAAAAGGTGGCGGATGTTTAAAAAAATATCAGTTATAT
>JADBJO010005167.1:160668-171209 GCA_016801955.1 Conus betulinus
AGAGATCCATTTGATCTATTTCCCTTTTTCTTGATTGAAAAGTCCACTACGCATTCCAAACGTGCATCTTTGGCAAGCTTAGGGCACATTTCATACAGCATTTTGACATGATATATACATGCCGCTGTACTGCGTTTCCTGCAGTCATTTTAAACGTTCCTATAAAGAGCACCTGTTCTTGACAATTCTGGTAATAATGTACACTTTACAACGTGACGTATAGTTCTCGTTAAGACCTGTCATAGCTGGAACACCCCAAAGGCTGTTTTATTTGCAGCTTTAATGCTGCTTAACTTGCCTGACTCACCACAATGAGATACCATGGCTACATTTAGCAACATGTCTCTTTGTTGTCTGGTGCAGTTTACATATCGCACCTTGGCTTGGTAGACAACGTATCCAATGGTCACGTCTCCATGCAAAGAAAATTAATGTTTGTTACAATATCAAATCAAGTATTAAGCATGGGATCAAAGTTCTCAGAAAAAAAAATGTCACTTTTATAATAGTGAAGTAATTGCTTGAAATGATCATCACAGATTTATGACTGTTACCTTTCAGTGACATGTTCGCGCTGGGGATGACTGAAACGACCTCAACAATGTTCATTGTAATACCAAGTTACGTCGATATGCTAGACAGATGCGCACGCGCTCTTTGAGGCACATTCACACACGCAAGCAGGCACGCACACGCACGCACACGCACACACACACACACACACACACACACACACACACACACACACACACACGCACACACACACACAGACACACGCACACACACCGCACACACACACACACACAACACACACACACACACACACACACACACACACACACACACACACACACATACGCGCACACACACACACACATACACACACACAAGCACACGCACGCACGCATGTACGCATGCACGCACAGACACATAGATAGATAGACAGATAGATAGATAGATAGATAGATAGATAGATTGATTGATTGATTGATTGATTGGTTGATAGATAGATAGAGAGACAGATAGATAGAGATATATGTAAGTACACAGAGAGGCAGAGACAGAGAGAAACAAAGAGAGAGCGACAGACAGACAGAGAGAGAGAGAGAGAGAGAGAGAGAGAGAGAGAGAGAGAGAGAGAGAGAGAGAGAGAGAGAGAGAGTCACACGCGCGTGCACGTCACGTCATATGCATACAAATAGCCCAAAACCAAGTGATGACATTAAAATCTCTCCAACGTGCGCTCGTCACTCTAAGCACAACTTCTTCCCAACTTATCCCACTCTCACCCCCTTTAACCCCCCTTACCGCCATGAATGTTTGTGTGTATGGTGGACGTGCGTGCGAGCGCATCTATTTTACCCACCACACACCTGTACACCTGGGTATGTATTTTCAAATCTAATGAGCTCTCTCTCTCTCTCTCCTCTCTCTCTCTCTCTCTCTCTCTCTCTCTCTCTCTCTCTCTCTCAAGCATAACCTCTTCCCAACTTCTGCCACTCTCATCCATAAATCTACCCTTAGCGCCATCAATGTTTGTGTATATGGTGGGCGTGAGTGCGAGTGCGTCATTTTTTTTTCCCACGTACACCTGTGTGCATGTCTCCAAGTTTGATGCAAAGTCTCTCTCTCTCTCTCTCTCTCTCCTCTCTCTCTCTCTCTCTCTCTCTCTCTCTCTCTCTCTCTCTCTCTCTTCTCTCTCTCTCTCCTCAAGCGTAACGTCTCGCCAGATTCTATCACTCTCGTGCCTAACTCCACCCCTATCCCTATCAATGTTTGTGTGCATGGCGGGCGTGAGTGCGAGCACATCCATTTTCCCCCATGTACACGTAGGTTGTGTCTACATTATTTCTCTCTCTCTCTCTCTCTCTCTCTCTCTCTCTCTCTCTCTCTCTCTCTCTCTCTCTCTCTGTGTGTGTTACATAAGATAAAACATGAAAATAAATGCTGTAATGCTGAGCCGCCCAACGAACAACACACACTGCAGCAACAAGCCTCGAACTTCTTTTCATGTAGGACAAGTAAAACACAAACAAATCATGCAGATAAACAAATGGGAAGACAAACAAAGTAACGCAGTCAAACAAGTCTTCAGTCACCGCAAACATGACAAAGATTTCAAAAGAAGACGGTCAAAGGGAGGAAGGGGGAAAGGGACTAACGAAAGACGGGATGAAAGAGAGGATTTTTAAAGGCCAAGCATCTAATCCTTCACTGACAGCGTGTGGTAACCGTTGTGTGTTCGGCATAGGGAACAGAACGTTTTTTTTTGGTGCCCTTCCAGAGACGACTTTCGCTTCCTGGACGAGACTGTTCAGTTCATATGGTCAAAGCTGTGGTAGTCCATCCACGGTATGTGACACTGAACACTGAATTTAGCACTGAGGTATTTTCAGCATACATTTTATACAAACATTTTACAGTAGATTCCATGAAAACCTTGTTCAGAGATGTTCCACCTAATTCGATCTTTGAATTCTTGAAGGAAATCAACATTTTTCATCGGATCTGAGATTTTATAGTAGAATAATTTTTTATTAACAAAATTTCGGGTGGGTTTTCAGAAAATGTATTTTAAAGAGTTGTATGAATGAATGAGTTGTGAGTTGACTTCAACGCGGTGACAGCCCTGATATGGCCCCTTGCGGTTGGCTGGGCTATAAGCAGCATGACCTTACCTTACCTTATTTTCAACACCACGGGGAGAACATCACAATCCCACGGACTCACAAAGGGCGCAGGGAAGTGCACAGAAGCGATGTGGAAGACAGTGATTTAATGTTACAAATATCAGCAAAGAATTATCAAAATGAATGAACTTGTTTGGGCAAAATGGCTCTGTTCACCTATTTTTCTTCGATTATTAGAAGAATCAATCAAGTTGCGCGCGCATGTACGCGCGCGTGTGTGTGTGCGTGCGTGTGTGTGTGTGTGTGTGTGTGTGTGTGTGTGTGTGTGTGTGTGTGTGTGTGTGTGTGTGTGTGTGCGCGCGCGCGCGCGCGCACGTGTGTTTGTATATGTGTGCGTGTGTGTGTGTGTGTGTGTGTGTGTGTGTGTGTGTGTGTGTGTGTGTGTGTGTGTGTGTGTGTGTGTGTGTGTGTGTGTGCGTTTGAGTGCACATAGAAGGTCCAGTGCTACCAGGGATATGCATAACCGCATATCATCCAGGCTCCGGTCAAAGGTCAGTTAGGGGAAAAGCAAAACGGTAAATCCTTCGAGCTATCTTCATTGTTTCAAAATGGAGTGACTGATGGCGGAGAACGAAGCAAAATTTAGAAAGAGAGGGGGTTGGTTACCGCCAAGGACATTGACAAACAAAGCACAGCACAAGACACGATGCATTTCGACTTCTTGGGTCTTCTTCAGGCAAAAAAAAAGAAAAGAAAAAAAACGGATCACATTAAACATTTAGGACAGTACAAACAAAGAACAAAGACAGACTTATCTGTTGTCCATGTGGTAGGAAGAATGGTCGCCAGATAGAAACTACAGAGGGGATTAAGCTTTATGTTTTTTTCTTCGTTGTGTCTCTCTAGATTTGTAGTGCTGTCGCTCACACGTACTCTCTCTCTCTCTCTCTCTCTCTCTCTCTCTCTCTCTCTCTCTCTCTTTCTCTCTCTCTCTCTCTTGGGTAGGTGGGTGGTGGTGGAGTTTGGAGAAATGGGGACCCATGGGAGATGGGGAGAAGGGAAGAGGGGGGTGCAGGGTGGAAGAAGAGAAGATACATCTGACATTACACATTAACATCTTCAGAACATTCTTTTAACGTGCATGCAAACAACGCCATTTCTTCGTGCTGTGGCGTACTCGGATCGTCACGCGGGTAACCTTTGACTACGAACTCAGAGAGCCTCTGAGAGGAGAATACCGAATATTGTTCCCGACAATCAGAGGATAAAAAATAAATCTGAACATAACTGGAAAAAGACGTCCTTCCTGACCTCTAACCTTTTAAGACAATGATCATCTTCTTTGTATAGAAAATGAAGTGGATTTGAAATGGGTAAAAAGCTGAATCAGAGATCCGGTTGTTAACACTTCGTTTTTTACTTCTCTCTCTTTCAGTTATAAACGTTAATATGTATATGGGACTAGGTGATTCGTCCAATTTTGTAAACTACCTTGCGAGCACGAGGTAAAGCCTGCAGCGTAAACCTGTTACTCTACCACCAAAACTAACCAGGCACCAACAGGTGAACTGAGATTTAGTCAGGTACAAATCATAAGGTCCTTTGTAAAGTTCGCTGAATCATGTGTACCAACACACCTTAATGATTTTTAAGACAGAGCTTATAAATACAAAGAGGAAGTAAAGCAAACCAGTCTAATTCAGCTTCTTTCCGTTTGAAATCCAAATAATATTCATTTACAAAACAAGTTCTGCATTACTCGCAAGAGCTAAATCAGAAAGGAAATCTCCTCTAATTGTGTACTGTCATTCCTGTTTCCCCACGCACCATACATAATAACATCTTTTGATTGGTGTATGAAATAATCGGCATTCTTACTCTCCTGCTCTTCTTGAAAGCCGAGCTCTGATGTGAATAGTCTCCCTTTCCCATTCTTACTCCTCCACTCTAACTCAAAACCGAGATTTGACATGAATGATGTTCCCTTCTCTCTTCTCTCCTAACACTTTAGGCATCTATTTCCGTGTTCGGAATAATGTGCATGCTCGTAAAGTTTTTGTTTAAAAAACACACTGAAATAACGCAGGTGTCGGATCCTTAAATCACGTACTGTTATCTCTTGTATTGGAGTCACTACAAAAGTTCTCGTTGGTCCACACAATTCATCGTATCATGTCATCACTCCTATAATCGATCGATCGCAGCGGTGGCTGCTGCAGACACAGTGTCTATCACGACTTTCTGTGGTCAAAAATGCAACGCTTAGCATTCCCATCATATCTAAAAGCAGGTTCATCTTAATGCGTTCTGATCAGTTTTTTTCGAGTACCAACTCAAAGGACCTGTTCCAGGAAAAAAAAAATTATGGAAAGATAGGGATATGTCTTTTCACTGCAAATAGAGTTACCTTTCTCAGTTTAAGGGTCAAGGTCATAAACACAATTTGCGTATGCGTCAGTTGGTAAACAAACATCACATCAAACCCATGACATGTGGATTTGAAAAAAAAAATCGATGATGATGATGAGTGAAGTCGAACTGTTTGTAATACAATGTGTGTATTAAAGGCGCACCGATTCACGAGCATGTTTAGCTATTTTCTCTCCCTGACAGAACTGTTAAGCTGACTGACAGTGCAAAAACACATCTGTTTCCACACAAAAAAAAAAACAGAGGAAGATATCGCATGACTTTCCATAACAAATACAGTTTCTTTTCTCTTATGAGCCAGGCAAATCAATCTACAGAGTCAAATGACGATCGGTATGTATGTCGACGGACCACATTACAGGCGCACCGTTTCACATCCATATTTTGGCATGTTCTCTGTCTGATTGACCTGTTAAGCTGATTGCAGGGCAACACTGCTTTCGGGGTGCCCACGACGGCATCCGTCCCATGAAAACGGCGGAGTTATTCTCTCCGAACTCAAGCCCTGAGACCGATTACCTTCCCTTGCAGATTTCCAAACATAGTCTATTATTCCCAATCCTCAACCAACCAGACACTGCACAAGAATTCTAACTCCGAACCCTCTAGATGGAAATGCTCCTTCGCTCTGTGCAATCTACTCTTCGAGAACAAGACGGGGGGGGAAAATGACAAGAAAACACTTGTAGCGATCATTAAACATGATGCAGGCTTCCTTTCGAAGTCTGACGTTCCTATTGACTATTGGTGAGAGGGAAGACAGAGTGGGCAAGAGAAGAAGAAGGAAAGAGAGAGGGACAAAAAGAAAGTCAAAGAGATGGCGACAGACAGGAGTGGAATGACACAGTGATAAAGTAGCACATACACACACGCGCGCGCGCGCACACATATACACACACGCAGAGGTGATGAGAGGGAAAAGGGAAGGAGATACAAAGAAACTGTTTAACTGGTTTCCCGGCAAGGAAAACCACCTATGTGAAATGTCTCTCTCTCTCTCTCTCTCTCTCTCTCTCTCTCTCTCTCTCTCTCACACACACACACACACACACACACACACACACACACACACACACACACACACACACACAGACACACGAGAGAGTGAGAGAGAGAGAGAGAGAGAGAGAGAGAGAGAGAGAGAGAGAGAGAGAAACAAAGAGACAGAGGAACAGACAGAACTAACTAACAGACACAGAGAGACAGACAGAGAAAACAGAGGAAAGAAAGAAAACAAACAGATCGGGTGCACACAGACTGAGTCGGGCAGGCGGAGAAAAAGAGAGTGAGAGGAAAAGAGACAGGAAGAAACAGAACGCAGGTGAAACTGACACGTCTGCCAATAATCAAAAGCATGCACACACGCATGGGTGCGCATGCGCGCGCGTGCGCGCGCGCGCACACACACACACACACACACACACACACACACACACACACTTGTTTGGATTCTTGTGATGGATTTTTTAAAATTTGTTTTAAAAAATTTTGCTTTGGTATTTTTCAAACGGAGAGATAAGCTTGCACGAGCGGCAAGAAAATCCTGGCAATTTTGCCAAGGGTGCTATGATGCGGTGTGTCGTTTTAATGTAGATCTTTCCCCTTCAAAACAGCTCTCCACTGAAGTATGCTGTTGCACCATGTGTATACGAAAACTACAAAACAGAATTTCAAACCGGAAGAAGCCATGTCCTGACGCTATGAAGAAGTGAGACAACAGACAGAAACAGACAGACAGACAGACGGAGACAGAGACAGAGACACACAGAGAGGAGAGAGAGAGAGAGAGAGAGAGAGAGAGAGAGAGAGAGAGAGAGAGAGAGAGAGAGAGAGAGAGAGAGAGAGAGAGAGAGAATGATGTTTAGTCGAACCGTGGCGCTTGCTGTTGCTCATGAGATCAATTAGGTAAAATCAAGCTACATGAAAAAAAATCATGTTTCTGTTAGATATTTATATACGGATTTCAGTTCAGATGTAGTCGTTATAAGTAAACACACACCAAAAAAACGAAGTCTGAAGGCTTCATAATGTTCAAGAAGATTTACACGTAGCTTGTAAGTGTGACATGGGTATATGTGAGGACGAGTTTCTTTTTTGTAGTTCAAGATCCAAAATTTAACTATCTTCAAAATAAGTTTGTTGTGTGAAAGTAGTCGAAATCAAAGTCGGTTTGTTTTGTGGTTGATGTTGTTGTTGTTTTTCAAAGACAAGGGTGTGCGTTTCGACGCACGTAAATTAAAAAAAAGGGCGTGAAAGGTAGTTTGAAAATCTGTTTGTTTTTTTCTTTACGTAGCCCCGACTGGTTTGTTGTATGCAATCATACTTACCGTTTACATAGTTTATTATTTCATTCTTTAACGCAAACGTTCTCACTGTTGGTCTCTTACGTCCTTAAAGAGTTCGAAGGAGGCAATGTTCTCGACTCGTATAACAGGTCCCTGTGAAGAATTCCACAGCTTGCAAAGCGAGATGTGTATTGCAAGATGCTCATTTCAAACGTTTCTTTTCTTTGTTCTTTTCTTGTTTGGTCTCTCGACCACCGAGCTGTGCTATCTGATGATAATGTGTCCAACAACAGGGTCTTGATCCTGCACGTCTTCGTGTCTGGTTGGTAGGCATCCTCAAAGTGTAAGACTGGTGTGCTACTGATACCAGCTGTCGATTGCTCGTTCATTTTCATTGTCCTGAGTATTGTGTTTCTTGCCTGAAGAAGACTTAAGAGGTCAAAATGCGCTGTATTTTGTCTCGTGATTCATTTTTCAACGTTTTTTTTTTTTAGGAGCTTCATCGATAATTTTTTTTATTTTGTTTAGATTTCCGCCTGCAGTCGCCTTATTTTGCAACTAGAACCAGCTGCTACGTCAGCTCTCTACGCAGCACGTTCTTGAAGGTCTCAATCAGTCGTCATCCTCAAGGGTGTCCATTTCTCTGCCGATTCAGGTTTCTAACCGCTATATTTCTTTAACAACATTCGGTATTGATGTTCGCTTGTCAAATCGGAAGGGATTTAGTTCTCTATATCCTCCTATCCCCAATATCTACTGATTATACCGGAAAATGTCTTGCATCATCACGTAGACGCTGAGTCGCACTCTGTTTCTCTGTGTCTGTCTGTCTGTCTCTCTGTCAATCTCTCTCTCTCTCTCTCTCTCTCTCTCTCTCTCTCTCTCTCTCTCTCTCTCTCTCTCTCTCTCTCTCTCTCTCTCTCTCTCTCTTTCTCTCTCTCTGTGTCCGCCTTGGGGTTTTTTTTTTTTTTTTTTTTCTGCGCGCGCGCGCGCGATTGATGGCAAGTGAAACAATACGCACAAAGTGAATCCAAAATAAAAATCTTGTTATTGAGGAGCACGTTCGTCTTTAATTGTCAGTGACTACATTAAAAACCCATAGTGTGTGTGTGTGTGTGTGTGTGTGTGTGTGTGTGTGTGTGTGTGTGTGCGCGCGCGCGCACGCGCGTGTGTGCGTGCGTGTGTTTTGTGTGTGCGCGCGCGCGCGCGCGCGCGTGTGTTGTGTGTGTGTGTGTGTGTGTGTGTGTGTGTGTGTGTGATGGCGGATTGCAGTGATGAAGTTGCATGGGTTTTTTTTAGAGTTTACTATCAGATGGAATCACTGAACATACACGGATACCTTTGTACCATTGTGAAAGAGTGTGACCGCAAGGCACAACTCCACGGGGGGCGAAAGTCCACGACCCCTCTCCCTCACCCGCACAACATAGACTGCAGCCGCAATTAACAACGGAACGCACACAGCATGGTGTTCTTCCCCCCGCCCACTTCTTTAAAGAGACTCTCTTTTTGACATTCTTTGCATCGACACTTCAACCTAAAGGCCAACGGTGATAGCTCCATTGTAAGGCGTCATCTGGAATCGAACTTGCAACTTCAGACTTTCGAGTTTGCTGCTCTTTCAACAGAACTGGCCAAGTTACACGTTTTTCGTCCTGCTCATCGGCAGTCCTATGGGGAGGAGATGCCACCCCTTCATAAATCAACAAGAAACGACCGCATGATAGGACCGCTTTCAGGTAGCACACCCGACTCACCCCCTAAATCTCTTGTGTAAGGAAGTATTCGAGTATTTATAAACAAGCGCAGCTGGGTTGTCTCGGAATGTTTGTTGTGTTTGAAAGTCAATTCTCCCCTATCAGTCAAATACATCCTAGGTTGTTCTAAACAGCCAGATAAAATTAATAGACTGGGACTATCTGGTAAAGCTCGGTTTTGCTTCGGGTGTAACCACAGACGATTTATGAGGCCTGAAAGGGAGCTGAAAGTACTGAGACAGAGAAAACGGGGGATTAACATATTCATAGATCACGAGTCATATCATCTGTACGAAGCCTTACAAGTCAGTGTCAGGATTGACTGAAGGTTGTTTTATAAGAGATGGTATTTGGTTGCGGTCTGGATTTGGTAAGCTGCAATATGTTATATGGATTACACGGCGTTTTTTGCTGCCTATTCCTAATTTTGGCGTGTAACCCACGGCGGGCCCGTTGAAGGAAGGCATCACCAGAGAACCAGAGCACAAGCCCTCCGATACTAAAATAGATCTCAGCAAAAAGCTTTACCACACGTCGTCACAGTGATGGACGGGTGCCCGTTATCTGAACTACGATCCAAATTGTGCGTCTTGCGCCAACACCCAGTGTTGCTGTTGTTGTCGGTTGAAGCAGCATCTCTCTCTCTCTCTCTCTCTCTCTCTCTCTCTCTCTCACACACCACACACACACACACACACACACACACACACACACACACACACACACACACTCGTTTTATCTTGATTATTACTATTACTAATCCTCCTCCTCCTCCTCCTCCTCCTCCTCATTCTTCTTCTTCTTATTATTATTATTATTATCATTATTACTATTATTATTATTATATTATCATTACTATTATGATTATCATCAGTATTGTTATTATGAATATATTGTTATTGTTATCATTACTATTATTATCATTGTCATCATTATATTATAGTTGTTATCATCATCACTATCATGGTTATCTTTAGTACTTCTATTATCATCAAGATTTCTACTGCTATCATTGTTATCATAATCATCAATAATATCATTATCAATACAATAATAGCATTTTCTCTAGCGGAATATGGGAACCGTCATAGTTCGTCTTGAAAACAGAGCCATTTATATCGCTTGACCTGAAGTGCCTTTCTTGCGCTAATTCAGTCCCACGGGTGGAGTCCTTCTATATGGTTAAGTCCTCCTTTGGCATTAAAACAAAAAATATCACCCATAAGTCAATGGTACTCCCACCACCAAGGGTACAAGCGCGAAGAATCCACGGCATTAAAAAGCAGCCAATGAAGAAGGATGGAAAAGTAAAATGAGAAGAATTTCTGTTAGAAAATAAGCTGCATAAAAACGAAAATAATTACGTAAAGAGTGATAAATAAAGGGTTAAAATTTGCTTGAGTATATATTTCAAGGATACACGTGTCAAAAGTCAGGGT
>JADBJO010005168.1:5000-34342 GCA_016801955.1 Conus betulinus
CGTTAGTTCATAAGACAGATGCTGATGTTACTTCAGACACAATCATTAGTTCGTGAGGCAGACACTGATGTTACTTCAGACAGATGCTGATGTTACTTCAGACATGCTGATGTTACTTCAGACAGATGTTGATGTTACTTCAACAGATGCTGTTACTTCAGACATGCTGATGTTACTTTAGACAGATGCTGATGTTACTTCAGACAGATGTTGATGTTACTTCAGACAGATGCTGATGTTACTTCAGACAGATGCTGATGTTACTTCAGACAAGTCCAGTCATTGAAAACGGAGTCGTGTGGGTTTTTTTTTTTTTGTTGGCCCAAATTCACTTTATCATCAAGAAAATACTGTTGTGTCTTCAGACCTTTAAACCTCTCTCATAACATTCGTCAGAATTATTCTGCAATAGCAGTGAGTTGCAAATTCTATGAAGTGATGGGAGTTTGTTTTAAAATGTGTTTAAACATGTTGACGAAGGGCACCTGTTCCGTTTTAAAGTCATGACGTCAGTGTGAGTGACTTCAGAAAGGTCATCACTCTGTTTCAACTGTTAACTCGAGAGCTGCGTTTCACTGCAATGGTGATGGTCAGCTTGTGGCTGGATTGTGGGCAGCAATGGGATGGAGTTCACCTGGAAGTACTGTCCAGCGCCAAGCTGTGGATGAAGAGAAATCAAAACACACTGTGGCTTTAGCTGGCTGTGTTTATAGACGAATGCCAACGCATCGATTAATCTTTTACTGTGTACAAGTTTAAAAACGGGAACGCTACAGTCCAAAATTTTCTTTCCTTTTTTTTAGTAGATGATTTTACTTTTACTGATGCAAGTTTTGTTTTAAGACTGCTTTTGTCTATCCTGATTGTGTGTTGACAGAAGCAGTTTGAATGGAAATCAAAAACGTGTTGAAGGGGATGAAAAAAAAAAATGGTAAAGAAACTGATCCCTGATGTTGTGTGTGTGCGTGTACGCGCGTGTGTGTGTGCGCGCGCGCGTGTGTGTATTTCTGCGGGTGTGTGAGTGTGCGCGCGCGCGCGCGCGCGCGCGCGCGCGCGCGCGTGTGTGTGTGTGTGTGTGTGTGTGTGTGTGCTGTGCGTGCGTGCGGGTGCGCGTGTTTGTGTGTAAAGATTTCTCTCTTTGCATAGTCTGTCGGTCTGTCGGTCTCCTCACTGGCCTGTCGATGATTTTTAGTCAAGCTGATTAAAAGCATTAAGTCACCTTTGCAGATTAAAGGTCTGCCGGCATTTCAAATGGCCATTTACCAACAATACAGCGAACCCACACAGAACGACGCCAGTATCCATCCTCTCCCCTGTCTTCACTTCCGCCACGCCCCCACTGTTTTGACACACAATGAAAGGCTAGACATTCACATATCTTCCTATCACTGCTGTTTGGAAAGTTGATTTCTGAAGTTTGTGTAATGAAAATGAAGAAAGCTATGGCCTTATAAGATATAAACCAATTTATATTCCAATTCACTGCGCCTTTTATAGTGTATTTCCTTAAACCCAAGTAGTCTACAATTCATTAATTGTGCATAATGTCCAAGACTGCTCGAAAATCGGCCAACGCCAGACAAATTCTGTAAGCAAGAAATCATGTAGATTTCCCGAATGTAGACAGACAGTTCTATCAATTTCAATTAAACCTGTTGAGAAGTGGTTTCGACTGTCAGAAAAAAAACGTGCAACATAATCGCCAACCAAAGTCTTGGTACTTTAAGCTTTAAGTGAGCAAAATGACATGGTTGACCAGGAGAACGAAGTTAACTTATCAGACAGCAAAACAGACACAGAACACTGAAGCAGAGCGCTTTGATCTCTTTGGGTTCTTATTCAAGGACGCACAGACGCAAAACAACAACAACAACAACACAACAACAAACACCAAGGTAGGTACAAGCTCGGCAGGGTGGCCATGTTTCTTTCAGTAAACAGGAAATGTGCTGAGGGTATGTTCTCTTGAGTTGAGCCGACGTTAGTACACGCAGCATTAAAAAGTTGCAGTGAGAAGGGTTTAGAAACCGATGGAACAATTACTGAATAATACAGAGATAAATTAATAAGGCAATGCATAAAAAAAAAACAGGAATACATTTTGAAATCAAAGAATAATGGTAAAAATAATAGGAGAAATACATGTGAACTTTTCATGCACGACTTAAAAGATGATACATTCATTCAATTCAGTATGCAAAATGACTTTTCGTCATTGCTGCCATCATCAAGAAGCAGCAACAGCTGCAGCAGCAACAGCATACCACCACCACCACCACCACCACTACCACCACACCACAAGTACCACCACCACAACAACACAACAGTCATAATAAAGAAAATCTGAGCGATTTTTTTTTTTTACTTTTAAGTAAGCTCTACAAACAAAATATACAAATTCCTCCCACCCCCATCCCCCATCCCCCATCCCCCTCCTCTATAAAAGACAAAAGCAGCCACTGCTGACAGAAGGTAGAACTCAATACACACAGTGTGCCAACAAGTCCTCATCCCCACCCCCACCCTCTTTCTGAAAGACAGAAACATTCACTGATTACAGACAAACTGTACAAACATACTCCTGCCCTCCCGTACCTACCTGTACACACTCTACATCCATGACTATGGCTAATGCCATAAAAATACAGTAACGAAAAGGATCATCAGAAAATGGGGCACACCTGAATAGTCCCCCCCTCCCCCCCCCCCCATCTGAAGAGGGCACCCCTCCCTTCCATTCTCTGAAAGACGGAAACAGTCACTATACACAGACAGTAGAACTCCATACAAAAAGTTTACCAGGAACACGCCTCCCATCCTCTTCCCACCCTCTACACACTCCACATCCATATCAGTGACAAGGTCTATGAACATCCGTAAAACAACACAATAACCAGAAAATGGGACATCGCTTAAATAGGTTACCCCTCCCTCATATCCTCTGAAAACACAGAAACACTACCAGTCATTGCACAGAGATTGTAGAAATACGTACATACATTGTACCAAAAATGACCCTTGTGCATCCCCTGAAAGACAGAAATAGCCAATGCTCGTAGATAGTTCAACACCACACACACACACACACACACACACACACACACACACACACACACACACACACACACACACACACACCCACACACACACACACACACACACACACACACACACACACACACACACACACACACACACACACACACACACACCACACCGACACACAGAGTGTACCAACGGTCTCCTCTGCTTCCCCGCACCCCCACCCCACCCCCTGTCCACAATCTACATCCATAACAATGACACAACACCATAGAAAACATACTTAATTAAAACATATATATTCAAAAAATACGACAGCCCCTAAACAGAGCGCCCTCCCTCCCATCCTCTGAAAGGCACAAACACTCATCACTGCTTACAGACTGTTGATCTCCTCACAAAGAGAGAAAACCAACAACATCCCTCCCGCACGCTTCCGCGCTCTAAGAAGGGGCACCCCTTTTGCTCCCCCCCCGGAAGATAGAAACAGATACTGCTGCCCACAGATGGTCGAACTGCATCCCAAAAAGTATGCCAAAAATACCCCCGCTCATTCTACATCCATATCAATGAGGAAGATCTTCAGAAAACATACTGAAGCAAATACAATTACCAGAAAATGGAGCACCCCTTAAATAGGGGCAAACCCCTCTTCCTTTCTATAAAAAAAAAGACTGAAACAGATAATGCTAGCAGACAGCACAACTCCATACACTAAACAGACAATGCTAGCAGACAGCACAAATCCATACACTAAACAGATATACATTAGCAGCTAGCAGACAGCACAACTTCATACACTATACAGACAATGCTAGCAGACAGCACAACTCCATACACTAAACAGACAACACTACTAGCAGACAGCACAAATCCATACACTAAACAGGCAATGCCAGCAGACAGCACAACTCCATACACTATAATATGATGCTAGCAGACAGCACAACTCCATACACTATACATATGATACTAGCAGACAACACAACTCCATACACTAAACAGGCAATGCTAGCAGACAGCACAACTCCATACACTAAACAATGCTAGCAGACAGCACAACTCCATACACTAAACAGGCAATGCTAGCAGACAG
The DNA here is from genome assembly GCA_016801955.1 of Conus betulinus. NCBI lineage: Eukaryota > Metazoa > Mollusca > Gastropoda > Neogastropoda > Conidae > Conus > Conus betulinus. The sequence continues at coordinate 9,139 of JADBJO010005168.1, forward strand.
CACAACTCCATACACTATACAGGCCTGCAAATTTGACCTGTGGTGTCCACAAGGATCTGTCCTTGGCCCTGTTCTCTTCACTCTTTACACCTCTGCCCCTGTCTACCATCATCAAATCCCACTCCCGTAAACACCACTTCTACGCTGATGACACCCAACGTCATGACAGTGACTCACCCGACAATGTACAGACCCTCTTGACTCGCACATCGGACTGTTACTCTGACGTTAAGAACAGAATGACAAATAACAAACTTCAGCTCAATGACGACAAGGCAGAAGCAATTCTGATCAGCACACGTCAAAAGCCCTCTCATCTGTACCCCTCTCTTTCTCTTCATCTATGCAACACATCCATTCCAATTTCCGACTCCGCCAAGAATCTGGGTGTCCACCTTGATTCTACCCTTTCCATGCAAAACTTTGTGACCCAACCGCCAAATCTCGCTACTACCACCTTCGTCGCATCAGCTTGATCAGAAAACATCATCTTTCTACCGAAGCAGCTGTCAAACTTGTCCTCTGTTTCATTATGTCTCGTATCGACTACTGTAACTCACTCCTTTCTGGTGTCAGTGAATCCTCTATTCACACCCTACAACACATTCAAAACAATGCCGCACGCCTTGTACTCAAGAAGAAAAAAGACTGACCACATCTCCCCTCTTCTGTCACAACTTCACTGGCTTCCTGTATCGAAACGCATACATTATAAACTCGACACTATCTGTTACAAGTCCTTCAACAATGCAGCCCCTGACTATCTAACCAGTTTACTCAATATCTACACACCCTCACGCACCCTCCGGTCTTCCTCTGGTCCTTCACTTTCCGGATTCCACGTACCAAACTCAGTACCTTTGGCCCACGTGCCTTCTCTCGTTTCTGGCCCACTCTCCTGGAACAAACTTCCACTCTCTGTCCGTCAACTGCCTACTTTCTCTTCCTTTAAGACTGCTCTTAAAACTCTTCTCTTTTCTTCTTCGTAATAGTCCTCTCCACGTGTGTGTGTGTGTGGGGGGGGGGGGGGGGGGGGATACATTCAGCAGCAACATCTGTACATAATGTTTCTTCTTTTTGAATTAGTTTGTTTAGAGCCATACGGCCCACAGCGTGTGGGTGTGTGTGCATTAATATTTCTGGTTTAACATTTATTTTGTACATGATTTTCCTTTCTATTCCTTTGTTTAGAGCCATAACGCATGTGCAGGTGTGAGTGTGGGTGTGTCTACGTGAGTGTGTGTGTGTGTGCGTGTGTGCAGATTTTCCCCCCGTGCGCTTAGAGTTGATTTTATCAAGATTTTGCGCATTACAAATACCATAATTGTTATTAATTATTATTATTATTACTATTAATGCTAGCAGACATCACATATCCCTACACTATCTACACTATACAGACAATGCTAGCGGACATCACAGATCCATACACTATACAGACAATGCTAGCGGACATCACAGCTCCATATTCTATACAGGCAATTATAGCAGACAGCACAACTCCATACACTAAACAGGCAATTATAGCAGACAGCACAACTCCATACACTAAACAGGCAATGCCAGCAGACTGCACAACTCCATACACTAGACAGGCAATTATAGCAGACTGCACAACTCCATACACTAAACAGGCAATGCTAGCAGACTGCACAACTCCATATACTAGACAGGCAATTATAGCAGACAGCACAACTCCATACACTAAACAGACAATTATAGCAGACAGCACAACTCCATACTCTAAACAGACAATTATAGCAGACAGCACAACTCCATACACTAAACAGACAATTATAGCAGACAGCACAACTCCATACTCTAAACAGACAATGCTAGCAGACAGCACAACTCCATACTCTAAACAGAGAATTATAGCAGACAGAACAACTCCATACACTAAACAGACAATGCTAGCAGACAGCACAACTTCATACACTATACAGGCAATGCTAGCAGACAGCACAACTCCATACACTAGACAGGCAATGCTAGTAGACAGCACAACTCCATACACTAACAGGCAATTTTAGCAGACAGCACAATTCCATACACTAGACAGGCAATACTAGCAGACTGCATTACTCCATACACTAAAAAACAGACAATTATAGCAGACAGCACAACTCCATACACCAAGTGTTCCAACGATGCCCTTCTCCTCACATTTTCAGAAAGTCAGAACACAGCCACTTCACATAGACAGTGGACCTCTATGCACACTGTATATCAACAACTCTTGGCCTCCGTGCCACACCTTACCCTCTGAAAGTCAGAAAGAGCCACTTCACATAGACAGTAGACCTCTATACACACTGTATATCAACAACTCTTGGCCTCCGTGCCACACCTTACCCTCTGAAAGTCAGAAAGAGTCACTTCACATAGACAGTGGAACTCTATGCACACTGTATATCAACAACTCTTGGCCTCCGTTCCACGCCTTACCCTCTGAAAGTCAGAAACAGTCACTACCCATGAACAGTTGAACTCCAGACAGAAAATGTACCAGCTAATGCCACCCCTTCACTCTCGCCCCCTACCCCCTCCCCTCTACACACTCTACGTCTATATCGATGGGAAAAAAAACATTGAAAAATACCAAAGCAAAATTAATAATCAGAATTTGGAGCGTCATTTCCACAGGGCACCCTTCCTTTTCATTCTGTAAAAGACAGAAAAACAGCCACTGCTGACAGACATTAGAAATGAAGTCAAAAAGTGTATCAACACACTATCCGTCCCCTTCTCCCACCCTCTGCATTGTGTATCAACACTATATCCGTCCCCCTGCATTGTGTATCAACACTATCCGCCCCTGCATTGCATGTGTATCAACACTATCCGTCCCCCTCTCCCCACCCTCTGCATTGTGTATCAACACTATCCATCCCCCTCTCCCCACCCTCGCCATTCTGCTTCCACAACTCTGACAACGCTGGAACAAATACGATCATCAGAAAGTGTGGCGTCCTTTAAATAGGACATCCCTCCCTCTCGTCCTATCAAAAACATCAGTTGCCACTGCACTCAAAAGAGGACACCTTCGTACAGTGTACCATCTCCCTCTCGCCTGAGAAATGGAAACAACCACTGTTCACAAGCGGCACTCCATACACACGGGGTACCAACGATACCCTTATCCACTACCCCCCCCCCCCCCCCCCCCCCCCGAAGACAGAAACGGCCGTTGCACAAAGATTGTAGAACTCCATAACACATTGTGCCAATGATATTCCTCCCTTGCTTTCCCTTCCTTTTCTAAAAAGCTTTCGGCCGTCGCACACAGAGATGGCAAAAAGCGAATTGTACCCAAAAAATACACCTCCTCCCTCCCATCCCCTGAAAACCATATCTGGCCATTGCTGACAGACAGTAATTCCATACCCACATTGTACTTACAATAGCTCTCCTTCATCCCCCTCCCCTCTTTACACTCTACATCCATAACAATGGCAATGACGATATTAAAATACGTCCTCTGAAAAGGATAATCAGAACATTGAGCAGCATCTAATTAGGGCACATTTCCCTTTCAATCTCTGAAAGACAGAAACAGCCTTTGTTCGTTCACAGACAGCAGGTTTAATTGGAGTTTTATTTTTGCAGCTAGTGCAGTAACATAAAGACGCAGTATTTGGAAGGGGAGGGAAGCCAGACGGGAGAAGGTGGTACAAGGAAAGGGATGGGGAGAGGGTCGGTGACGGGAATGGGCAAGAAAGTAGTCAATCAGCAACACACACACACACACACACACACACACACACACACAGAGAGAGAGAGAGAGAGAGGGGGGGGGGGTCTGAACGCGTTCAAGATGAACTTGTCAGCACGGTTTTAACGTGTGTTTTCAACATAACAAGAACTGTCATCGAGAGCAGGACCTTTTTTTTTTTCTGAGAGTTCATATTGTGGGTTCAGAGAACAACGACCACTTCTGTCTCATTTGTGACACTCGCCTAGTCCAAGTAGACCTGATCTTCGAATTTGCAGGTATGCAAGTTTTTTCTTTTTTTTTTTTTTTTTTTGGGGGGGGGGGGGGGGGGGACTTGCTTGTTCATTGTTTAGCTACTCATCTTTATGATTGCTATTTGGAATCTGAAATTTACAACAACAACAACAAAAAAAACATGCATAGAAATGTTTGCAAAAGAAAAAAAGGTGAGGTCTGCTATATTTAATACTCTCTAGCCCCTAGTCCATTCTCTCTCTCTCTGTCTCTCTCTCTCTCTCTGTCTCTCTGTCTCTGTCTCTGTCTCTCTCTCTCTCTCTCTCTTCTCTCTCTTTTTTTTGCTCTCTCCGTCTCTCTCATTCACTGTCTGTCTGTCTGACTGACTGTCTCTCTGTCTCTCTGTCTCTCTCTCTCTCTCTCTCTCTCTCTCTCTCTCTCTCTCTTAACCAATCAAAGGTGGTAAAATCTAGATTTAAATTGTCTAAAATATTGATTAAAAAGTATGACCATGTCCCATTGGATTTTTTTCAATGAAAATTTCCCTAAGAACAATACAGTGTGGAAAGAGGAGAAAAGCTTCCTAGCTGGTGGTCAAGCACCATCCCCTTTGATTCCCGCCCAAACGGTTCAATTCTGTCTGTGAGTTTGTAACGCTAAGACAGGAACCGTTAGAGTTCACATTTAAAGGCCTGGTGCTCGATAACGATAACGCCGAATGTGTGTGTGGGTGGGGTGTGGTGGGTGGTGTGTAAGATGCAAGGGGGTGCTCTCAACTTAATTTTTCTCTGTAGGTGTTTTTTTTTTTTGCACAGACACACCAAATAGTAACGCATACGTCGTTTACGGGAAGGATGAAAGAAAGGAAGGGGTGTGTGATTCAGGTCAGGACAGGTTAAGGCAGCAGAAGGAGGGGGACGTTCTGTTGTGGCACGGTCTGGACCACGGTACTGACTGGACAAGAAGAATGAAAATAAAAGCAACTCACTGACACTGCCATCAAATGACTTGTTTGTATCAGGTCGTTTGCTCCATGCACGCAGCCAACAATGCTCAGGAACACACGAACGCACCGCATCTTTGCGATGACTTCCATGTTCAGCTGAGGTAAAAATAACAAGCCGCATGAAAAAATAACAAGAAATATCTTATTATTTTTGATCGTGTACAAACGTAGCTTCAATGGATATTTTCAATGTAAAATGTATCTCATTTTCTTCGTTTATTTCAAACAAAATGACATGTCATACATAAAACTAGGCACAGCTAACTTTTGATACACAATGCGTTTTGAAACCATTTCAGCATCGATCTGGTGCCTACTTCTAATGAGTGCTGTATCAGTTAGAGCCCCAACAGTGGGTTCTTCCTTCAGTAACGCTGTGTCTCGGACATGGCTGACCTCTTAGGGCTCACTGCCACTACACTGCTGGGTCATGCGACTTTGAGTCGGCATTTCTCTCATGTTTCCAGACACTTTCCATGACTGTGTCAGCATTTCTGCCATGTTTCCAGACACTTTCATGACTGTGTCAGCATTTCTGTCATGTTTTCAGAGACTTTACATGACTGTGTGGTTGAAGAAAATTGAGTCATCGTGGTCCATGTTTAAACAATTACTTGAAGAGTAGTGAGCTGCAGGGTGAATTATACAGCAGTGTAAGCGTTTCCTTCTAGTCATGGAAAGATTTCCTTTTGCACACTCTCCCCAAACTTTTTTTCCAGTCTTGTATTGAGGCTTACACACACACACACACACACACCACACACACACACACACACACAGAGCAGAGAGAGAGAGAGAGAGAGAGAGAGAGAGGGAGGGAGGGAGTCGCCGACGAGATTTACTTGTGTGACATGGATGGAAAGCTTTGACGCATCGCAATTTGTAATAACGTCGCGATTTGTAATAATTATTACAATTAGCGACAGATCGCGACATAATTACAAATTGCGATGCACTGAGCGTCGCGTTTTGTAATAACATCGCAATTTGTAATAATTATTACAAATCGCGACGTTATTACAAATTGCGACGCATCAAACCTTGCTTCAGGGTGTACAAACATCGAACTAAAAAAAAAATCTATCACCAGACGATTAGCTCGGTATTCCTTCATCTGTCTTGTGCCACGGAAAGAGAGGGTAGCTGGATGATACAATGGAAGGCAAGGCTTCAAGCCACCTCCTTCCACCTGTAGGACACCATGCGGCAACGTTCTCCAAAACCCTTGCACAGACTAATCTCCACCCCTGTTACTTTCTCCCACCTTCAACAAGACAAACGAGTCGACTGGTTGTTCAGAAGCACCCGCAGTCAAAGCGTTTAGAGGTTTGCCTGAGAAGCTGAGAGTTTGTGAGTTGGAACCCTTCATTGGGTTGGATTTTCACAGCTTGAAAACTTCCCGTCTGCCCACCAGTAATTGAGTACCTTTTTTTTTCTTTTTTGGCTGTCCCACCTTCTGTGCCACATCACTGGCACTGCACCCACGCCGCTTATTTTGAACCCCCCCCCCCCCCCCCCCCTGTCCACAGCCACAGTCACAGCTCAAGCCATCTCGCCGCAGCCCCGGCACCGGCAATCCACAGGGAGCAGTCGTCAAAAGGCAATCACCGGAGGAGGAGACACTGCACTGCTGCCGAGTTACTTCGGTGGTGTTCAGTGTTGCCTGTTCTGATCTAACATACACAGGACACCACCTTCTAAGCCTACCTACTGACGACAATAATTGCTTTGTTGTGGAGTCAGCGTGAGTGAGCTCTGTCCGGAGGGCGCCACCACGTCTATCTAACGACTGCCCCCATGGACTTGCCGATACCGGAGACCCCGATGGAACCAAACCAAAGCCACAGACATAGAGAGGACATCGAAACTGAGGTCACCATGAGAGCGGGACATGAAGGGCCACAGAATTTGAGAATTTTTTAAACTGCTGATCGATGAGAATGAGGAGGATGAGGATGATGCTAGGGATTTCCATTTCGGTCTGAGACTGCACGACAGGGTTGTGCTCTACACTGACTTTCGTAATATATCCCGGCGTCAACCAGACCCGAGAGACACCAGCAGCGTTGGTCAGGAAACTAGAGCGATGCTCTCAGAGACGTATTTTTTTATGGACGAAACACAACTGTGTGGTCCCAGTCTTCCCAACTGATCTCGTACCAAACTCAGCTCTGGGTAGAAGCTGGACAGGACAGGAAAATCCCACACACGGCTCTGATAGGAATCGAACCCATGACCCCTCCCAGTGGACAGGGGTCTGCGACGCTGACCACTTCGGCATGGCGGCTGGTGTAAAATGAGTGTTTGATTCAGGACAGGGACTGTCAAAGCAGCGGAAGGACAGGGATGGCCTCCACCTTCCGTTATGCGCTGTCCCACACATGGAGAACCTCCAACAGACCACCGACCCAACGGTCATCAGGCTATGGGTCTGTAACTGTTGCCGACCCAACGGTCATCAGGCTATGGGTCTGTAACTGTTACCGACCCAACGGTCATCAGGCTATGAGTCTGTAACTGTTACCGACCCAACGGTCATCAGGCTATGGGTCTGTAACTGTTGCCGACCCAACGGTCATCAGGCTATGGGTCTGTAACTGTTACCGACCCAACGGTCATCAGGCTATGGGTCTGTAACTGTTACCGACCCAACGGTCATCAGGCTATGGGTCTGTAACTGTCACCAGATGATCAGGAACGATGTAGATGTGAAAGAGACATGCTGTCCATCACTGAAAGTAAGGCAGCTGTGCAGCGTCTTTTCAGATGGCGACCACGAGGATTCTGGATCATGTTAGTTCCCAGTGGAACATGGTAGGTACTTGAAGCTGCTACGGCAGCCTGAGTGTGGCGTGGGCATGGAATACTGGAATAAGGGATGGAAGAATATATGGCCACTGAGATGGCACAGAAGATGGTCCAAGAAAAAAATGCCTGGATCACAGTCTCATAACATTTGGAATCAGATTTTTTTTTTTTAATGCATATTTCTGCAAAGTGTGTGAAACACAATATTGCCTTTGGTGCTGTTTTAAGATTACACATAGAATGATGCACTGTGGTAGGGTGAATTGAAGTGTGCTGCGAGAATTGCTAAATCCCGTCCTTCCGAAACGAATCCTGTACGAACGAATGAACACGTGTGTCGGGGTGGACAACACCATCGCGCTCTGAACAATGAAGTACTTGTGACGGGTACCTGTGTCTGCACACGGCCTGCCCTGTGTGGGCCTGGAGACCATGTGGTGGACGTGATCTGTCAGGTGGGGTGCGGGTCCGTGTCCCATGCCAGCAATGCTGGCGTACCGTCCCGTCCGCGCGCGCCGTATGGTGCGGGAAACATGCACGTGTGTTGAATGCGGCCTCGTTCGGCACCCCGGCTGTGGACGTGGATATTCGAGAAGATTGCCATTTGAAGACGTGCGCTGCTCAAAGGTGTGTCACACCAGTGGTAAGGTCGAAATTGTGAGGTGTGTGTCCTTCGACCGGAAAGCGACGCTAATCGCCAACACTGCCTAAAGGCGTGAAAAATCTCTTTTGTCGCGGCTCTGACCGAGAAACACAATGGAGCAGCAGACGTATCTCACCAGCTGCTCCTCCAGATCTTGAGACCTGTACGTCAAACCGCCCGGGAGATGGGTGGTCTGTTACAACCAAAGCCTCCACCATGGCGAAACCCGCTACTGAGCCTTTCACTGTTGCCCTCAGGTTTCCGATACGTGGAGCCATCACAGCTGGCAACGAAGAACCGGGGTTTTGCACATCCCTCCCCAAAACAACGTCCGCTTGGATGCGTACTTTCGTCGCACACGGCCTTCGGCTCACGAAAGCCTGTTCTTGATCAGGGTACGTGTCAGTCAGTGATTCCAGTCGCTTCTCCCAGAGCGGATCCACAGAGACAACCGAAGTGGTACGTGGCGAGTAGCGGGAACGACGCCTTTGGTATTTCGCCACCAAGGCACGGGGCTTTCACGTGGTATTCGAGCTTCTCCATGCTGTACGGCGCTGCTCACCCCGTGTACGAGGCGCCATTCAAGAGGACGCAGTAGAAAAAGCTGAGCAAAAAGGGGTTTAGGGCACAGGCGTCATCCTGTTACGTAGCCTCACCGAGAAACACCTGGAGCAAAGCGCGCTTCACCTGCTCCTCAACCGAGGACCTGCCACCTCAACGCCCATGCGTCGAGGTTTCAACGCCCTCCGCCGCCTGCTACATGTGGATACTGTCTCTGTTCTTCCGATTTTCCCGGAGCCATCACAGCTCCGTCCCTCCCACAACGTCACGCCCGTTCAGTCTTACTGAATAGGCCCTCATCTTTGCACAGCTCCCAATCTGATTCATCCTTCTTCAGTAGGTACCCAGGTCCACTTCATGGTCGAAGTTGGAGACCCATTGTATATTTCGCCACTTCAGATCCCTGTTACTCCTTGTGGTCCGGCTTCTTCTGCAGTACCGCGCCAAAACCCTACGGTGTCTCCGTTTCCACAGACACGACCGAAAAGCCCTTAACAAATCTCAACCTAGGCACCCCCAAATGTTACGCCTTCTCACACTGACGACACAAACTGCCGATCCATCTGGACGTCCGGTGCTGTGTTTGCCGTTTCAACTACGTCCTGTGCATTCTCTTATTTCCACCTCTCGGGGGTTCAGAGTGGAAACAAATAACTTCTGAATTTTCTTTGCCCAAACAACTATCTTCTACTGAGGAAACGAGCTTCCCCCAGGCGTCGTGTCCGTGCAACCGTTTTCTCGCAGACCCGCTCGCCAAGAATGCATTTCTATAAGTGATACCTCCCATCAGGTACTCTCGTGCCAGCCTGCATGTGACGCCTCCTTCAGTGTTGTTTTCGTCCATCGCTTTGTCGCCCTATTTTTAGGGCGGTGCCTGGAGTTTTTGGTTGTTCCTTTTTTTGCGAGTGCGCTGCATGTCTTAACTGCTTTCCCATGACTTTTGGGCAAACGTCCCTGTAGGTTCAGGGGAGACATTTGGACTTGACCGATTTCTTGTGGTTGGTGGTGGTACTGGCAGCAGTACTTCCATAGGGTCAGTGACTGGTGAAAGTGCAGAGAAGCTACTAGGTCTTATCTGGAGCAGGGCATGTGTTGTAAGTGCTGTCATCAGTTGCTTGAATTGCACCATTAGTATAGACGTATCGATGCTAATGCCCGCCGTCAACTTACGTTGTGTTTCGTAAGATACATGCCTGATGGTCCAGTTCAGACACAATTGTCGTCAGGCATGACTGGCCCTGTAGACTTCATACGTGCTCACCCCAACCGCTACCCGTCAGACTATCTCTCTGTTTACTTCAGACAGATGAGCCATGATGTTACTTCAAACAGATGCTTTGTGTTGTTCAGCATGCTGATTTCACTTCTAGACAGATGCTCTGATACTTCCGCCAGACGGATTTTCCTTCGACAGATGTATGTTACTCAGACAGTCCATCATGAAAATGGAGTCGTGTGTGTGGTTTTTGTTGGCCCAAATTCACTTTATCATAAAAAAATGCTGTGCGGTCTTCAGACCTTTAAACTCTCTCATAACATTCGTCAGAATTTTTTCTGCAATAGCAGTGAGTGCAAATTCTATGAAAGTGAGGGGAGTTGTTTCAAATGGTTTTAAAACATTGTGACGAAGGGACCTGTTCCGTTTAAAGTCATGACGTCAGTGTGAGTGACTTCAGAAGGCCATCACTCTGTTTTCAAACTGATAACTCGAGAGCTGCGTTTCACTGCAATGGTGATGGTCAGCTTTGCGGCTGGATTGTGGGCAGCAATGGATGGAGTTCACCTGGAAGTACTGTCCAGCGCCAAGCTGTGGGTTAAAGAGAAATCAATCACACTGTGGTTTTAGCTCGCTGTGTTTTTAGACGAATGCCAACGCATCAATTGATCTTTTACTGTAGACAATTTTAAAACGAGAACGTTACAGTCCAAAATTTCTTCGGCTTTCTTCTTTGATTTTTTTAATAGATTATTTTACTTTTGCTGATGCAAGTTTGTCTATCCTGATTTTGTGTTGACAGAGAAGCAGTTTGAATAGAAATCAAAACGGGTTTAAAGGGTAAATAAGAAAATGGTAAAGAAACTGATCCCTGGTGTTGTGTATGTGTGCGTGCGCGCGCGTGCTGTGGTGTGTGTTGTCGCATGCACGTGTGTATTGCGTGCGCTTGCAGTGTGCGCGTTGTCTGTTTCTTTGTTGTCGCATGCATGTGTGTATGCCATGCGCTTGCAGGTGCTGCGTGTGTTTGTGTGTAAAGATTTCTCTCTGCATAGTCTGTCGGTCCTCCTCACTGGGCCTTGTCGATGATTTTTAGTCAAGCTGATTAAAAACATTAAGTCACCTCTGCAAGTTAATGGTCTGCCAGAATTTCAAAATGGCCATTTACCAACAATACCTGACTCCACACAGAACGACGCCCAGTGTTCATCCTCTCATCTGTCTAGAGACTCTCGCCACGCTCCCATTGTTTTTGTTTTCCCACACAATGAAAACGTTGGACATTCATATATCTTCCTATCATTGCTGTTTGGAAAGTTGGTTTGGTTAGCGAAAAACGAAGAAACCTATGGACTTATAAGATATAAACCAATATATATTTAAATTCACTATGCCTTTTATCGTGTATTTCCTTAAACCCCAAGTAGCCTACAATTCATTAATTGTGCATAATGTCCAAGACTGCTCAAAAATCGGCCAACACAAGACAAATTCCGTGAGCAAGAAATCATGCAGAGTTCCTGAGTGTACACTGATAGTTCTATCAATTTCAACCAACCCTGTTTGAGAAGTGGTTTTCGACTGTCTGAAAAATGCGCAACATAGGCTGTTCCCGCTGGTTCATTCTGGCATTTGTACTAACAGTCCTGCATCACCTGCTCTGTGACTCTCGGTTATTTGCAATTCGTCAAAGTATGATCGCTGGAGCTTTATTTCCTCTTTGTTCTAAAGAGAGCCTTTGATTTTCGTAAACCACAGCAGATTTCTTTAACAAGTGTGCCGTGTTGAAAATTCTACAGTAGGCTTCGGTCTTCCATTAAACTTTCAGAACAGAATGCCGCGTGTTGACCTGAAAAAACTTATTCCTCAGAAGGAATTGTAGATTGTGGTGTACCTTAGAAATCGGTTTTTTGAACCACTGTCTTAGGATCCTTCATCTGCCAGAGTTACGTCATCTGATTTGTGTGTTGAAGATGGTTCTATTTGCTGCCATAGGACAGAGTCATGCCTGTACACAATCCTTCCATCTGCTGTTTACGTCCTTGATTTGTGTGTTGAAGATTCTATTTGCCGGCCATTCCCTGTACAATTATTATTCCAAAGAGTGCAAACGATTTCCCAGAATGATACGTACTACAAAAAGTACACAGGGAGCTTAATCCATACGAACTAAAAACTGACTGTCAACGTCAACATGATAATCGCCAACGAATGTCTCTTACTTTCAGCTTTAAATGAGCCAAAATGCCATGGTGACCAGGAGAACGAAGTTAACTTATCAGACAGCAAAACGGACACAGAACACTGAAGCAGAGCGCTTTGATCTCTTTTCGGTTCTTTTCAAGGACGCACAGACGCAACAACAACAACACACACAACACAACAACAACAACAACAAGAGAAGCCAACGAAAAACAACAAATACCAAGAGTACAAGCCCGGCCGGGTGACCATGTTTGTTCCAATAAACAGGAAATGTGCTGAGGGTTATGTTCTTTTGACAAGAGCCGACGTTAGCACATGCAAAATTAAAAAATCGCAGTGACGAGGGTTTAGAATAATGCAACAATGCTGAATAAATAAAGAGATAAATCAGTAAGGCAATGCATATAAACCAGGAATACATTTGTGAAATCAAAGAATAAGAGTAAAAATGATAGAAGAAATACATGAGAACTTTTCACGCACGACTTTAGAGAGGATACGTTCATATCAGTCAGTATGCAATAATAACTAGTCATGAGCAGCAGCACCACCACCACCACACCGTCCACAACCACCACCACAACCACAGCCATGATAAAGAAGACCCGAGCGTTTCTTTTTCTATTTTTAAGTAAGCTCTACAAACAAAATGTACAGATTCCTCCCCACACCCACCCCCCACATTTAATCCCCATCGTCCAGAAAAGACAAAAGCAGCCGCTGCTCACACACAGCAGAACTCCATACGCGCAGTGAACCAATAGCTCTCACTCCCATGCCACGTCCTCTCTCATCCTCTGACAGACAGAGACTTCCACTGCCCTAGAGAGTAGAACTCCATTCACACAGTGTACCAACAAGTCCTCCACAATCCCGCCCCTCCGCCTGAAACAATGATTGCTCATAGACGGAATTCCACACAAACAATGTGCCGATGATAGCCCTCCCCTCCTTCACCTCCCTCTACACGCTCTACATCCACCACAATGGCTAACAACCATAGAGACACCCGTGGCGAAAGAGATGATCAGAAAATAGGGCACCACCTGATTAGCGCAACCTTCTGTCCCATCCTATCAAAGACAGAAACAGCCACCACACGCAGAGAGTGAAACCACACACACAACACATCTCCCTTCCTCTTCCACCCTCCACACGTTCTACATCGTAACAATGACAATGACCATAAATATACTGTTTACCCAAAAAATAGACAACCAGAAAACGGGGCACCACCAACACAGCAAACTCAACTCTGGGTAGGAGCCGGTCAGGGCAGAAAAACCCACATGACTCTGATGGGATTCGAACCCACGACCTCCCAGCCGGGAGTCCGCGACGCTAACCACTTCGCCACGGCGGCTGGTGCTCACAGACAGTTATTCCATACCCACAGTGTACTTACAAGGGCTCTCCCTTCATCTCCCCCCCCTCGCCACGCTCTACACACCATAACAACGACAATGAAAAAATATATACCCACTAAAAAAAAGATAATCAGAAAACTGAGCAGCCTCTAAATTCTAAACAGGGCACACCTCCCTTTCAACCTCTGAGAGACAAAACAGCCGCTGCTCACGGACAGTAAGCTTTCAAAAAAGTTTTTTTTTGCAGCCAGTACATTAACAGAAAAAAAAATTGCTGTATTTGAAAGGAAGGGAGTTTAGACGGGAGAAGGTGGTACAAGGAAAGGGATGGGGAGAGGGCCGGTGGGGGAAAGAGGCAAGAATGTTGTCGATGGTTTCTGTTTAAAAAGCTGTTGAGAGAGAGAGAGAGAGAGAGAGAGATTGCTTTGAACACACTTCAGAATAATTGTCAGCCACGATTTTAACGTGCTTTTCAACATAACAAGAACAGCAATCGAGCGCAGGAATGTTTTTTCTACACTCGTACTGTGGACTGAGAGAACTACCACCACTTTCTGCCTCGTTTTGTGACAAAGCACTCGCCCAGTCCAAGTAGTCCAGATTTCCAAGATTGCAGGTATGCATTTTTTTTCTGCTTCGTTCATTTTCAGCTGCCCACCTCTACGATTACTATTTGACATCTGAAAGTGAACACACACACACACATGCACGCACGCACACACACACACGCACACACACACACACACACACACACACACGTCAGCAAAAGACGCAGAAACACAAGGACACAGGGTCCCCCCATAGTAGAGCCTCTCTACCCCTCCTCAAAGAAGAAATTCATATCTCCTCTCCTCTCTACCTCTCTCCATCTCTCCTCTCTCTCTCTCTCTCCTCTCTCTCTCATCTCTCTCTCTCTCTTAAAACATCAAAAGTTGCAAATCAAAATTTAAAATGGCTGAAACTATATTTTTTAAAGCATTCCCGTTTTAAAACAATGTTGTTGTTTCATATCCCATTGGATTTTTTTTTAATCCTAAAAAAGAATTTAATGGGAATGATGTGGTCAAGCACCATCCTTTTTGATTCGTTCTCAAAACGGTTTAATTCTGTCTGTGAGTTTGTAACGCGGACAAGAATTGTTTTAGTACACATTTAAAGCCGCGATGCTCGATGACTATAACGCCAAGACTATGTGTGCATTAAAAAAAAAAGATGGGGGGAAGGGAGTGCTCTCCACTTTCTCGTCTTTTTAAATTAGGCTTTTCTTTTCACAAATACACCAAACAGTGATACAATAGTCACGTAAGGCTTTTCTTTTCATAGATACACAATAGTCACGTAAGGCTTTTCTTTTCATAGATACACAATAGTCACGTAAGGCTTTCTTTTCACCGGTACACCCAACAGTGTACAATAGTCACGTAAGGAAAACAACGAAGGAAAGGAATGGGTACCTGATTCAGGTCGGGAAAGGTTGAGGCGGCAGAGGAGAGGGACGTGTTGTTGTGGCACTGTCTGGGCCCTGGTACTAATAGGACAGGAAGAATGAAAGTAATAGCAACCTCTTGACAACCTTAGCCAAATCACTCGCTTGCACTGGGTCATTTGCTCCATGCAAGCAGCCACTGATGAAAGTAATAGCAACTTCTTAGCCTTAACCAATCATTCACTCGCTTGCATTGGGTCATTTGCTCCATGCAAGCAGCCACTGATGAAAGTAACAGCAACCTCTTGACAGCCTTAACCAAATCATTTGCTTGCACTGGGTCATTTGCTCCATGCAAGC
Organism: Conus betulinus; assembly: GCA_016801955.1. NCBI lineage: Eukaryota > Metazoa > Mollusca > Gastropoda > Neogastropoda > Conidae > Conus > Conus betulinus. Next base: position 24,677 of record JADBJO010005168.1, read on the forward strand.
AGCCACTGATGAAAGTAATAGCAACCTCTTGACAGCCTTAACCAAATCACTCGCTTGCACTGGTCATTTGCTCCATGCAAGCAGCCACTGATGCTCGGGTACACGAAGGCAAACTGAATCTTTGCTACAATTTCCATGCTCAACTGAGGGAAACTAATAAGCTGGATGAAAAACGACAGGAATCTCATTTTTTTAACGTGTGTGAAACTACGCTTGACAGATATTTTATATGTGAAAAAATGCGTCTCATTTTCTTCGTTTTCTTCAAACAAAAATCACATATCATACATAGAACCAAGCACAACTAACCTAAAAAAAAAAAACAATGCACTTTGAAAATCACTTAAGCGTCGATTTAGTGCCTACTTTTCGAATTAGTGCCGTGTGAGTTAGTGCCACAACAGCAGGCCATCCTTTGGTGATTTGTGCCTCAGACTTGGGTAACTTCTTACAGTCCTTTGCCCCTAGGCCACAAGGTCATGGAGCTGTGCAAACATTTCTGTCATGTTCTCAGACACTTCCCATGAATGCGTCTTAAGCCAATGGAGTAATCGTGTTCCGTATCTAACAAATGTTTGAAGAGAACTATGAATCAGTTTAAACAAAAACATGGTGTTAACGTCGATTTTGTCACTTATAATGGATGTGTCGGTGCTATAAGTTGCTACATCCACAAAACAGGATTAACCCTTAACAGTAACGATTCCGTTTGCATTGACTCACAAAACGCTTCACTTGATATATCCATCCCAAAAGGAACGAAGTTTTATTATGATATGCTAAAGGACAAATTAGAACCCAAAATTGTAAAAGATGGAATGAAAAAAATGAAAAGAGAGCTTAACTGGAAAAACATTTTCATCAAGACCAAGAAAATAAAAGAAATCAAACTGAAATGGTTCCAAATAAGAAATCTGCTCCGAATATTAGCAACTAGCGTCATCCTTGCAAACATGAATGTTGTTAACTCTGAGGATTGTTCTTTGTGTAAAAACGTGAGAGACAGTATTAGTCACATGTTATGGGGATGTCCACATGTAAACGTTTTGGGGGGCAGTTAGAAGCATGTATCAACTCCAGCACAGAAAATAGCTTTAACCTTTTACTTAACGAAACATTTGTGCTATTTGGATATGAAAAGAATACAAAGTCAAGTCATGTCCTTGATTATATTATAATCCTTGCAAAATTTTTCATCTTCAAATGTAAAAGGTGGAAACTCTACCACCCTATGTTAACTTTAAATCCTTCTTAAAGATTAAATATGAAACTGAAAAGTATGTTTCTTAAAAAAAATATGAGATACAACAGTTTTCAGGCAGAATGGTTTTATTTTAAAAAAAAACTTCTTGAATCGACAAAGCAACGAGCTAGCAAACCCATCGTGCCGTTACTTTTTTTTGTTTTTTGCCCATACTTGTAATGTGTATGAGACGTATAGATATTCATGCCTGTCACCAGGAATACTACAATGTAACTACAGATTCTTGTCCATCTAGTATTCAATCTACAGTTCATTTCTGTCTAGATGTTTACTTGAAGTGCCCTTTTCATTCAATAATTTATGTAGCTTTTTTTCTTCGTTCTTTTTGCTTGTACGGTCTCCTATATTGTCATTTTCAATTATGTATGAAAAATGTAAAAAAAAAAAAAAAAAAATAAAAAAAAGTTCAATGAAAAAAGTGTTTGAAGAGAAGAAAGTGGCAGGAAGAGTGTGTAAGGTGGGGTGAGCATTTTATTCTCGTCATGGAAAGTTTTCCTTTTGCGTACCCTCCCCATACAAACTTTTTTCTCATATATCGAGGCTTCTTCCCCACATACACCCTTTCCCCTTCCACTCCCCTGGCCCTCCTAAAGAAAAGAGCGCTCACGAGCATACAACACACACACACACACACACACACACACACACACACACACACTCGTACAGACACACGTATACATCCATATATACATATATATATATATATATATATATATATATATATATATATATATATACGTACAGACACACACTTGTGTACTTGCACACACTACTCGGGGGGGGGGGGGGGGGGTGAGGGAGGGAGGGAGGGAGAGAGAGAGAGAGAGAGAGAGAGAGAGAGAGAGAGAGAGAGAGAGAGAGAGATTACAAAACACTTTATCATAATCTGTACTTTTAATGTTTTATTTGCTAAAAATAAGACTAGAAAATGATGAAAGGGGGTGATTGGCAAAGGGACGGAGGGGAGTGATCAGGAAATGGAAGTTCGGAAGTTCGGGTGCAGAAGGTGGGGGGGGGGGGGGGGGATAGGATAGAACAGGGAAAGGGTATGTCTATAAAACTTGGAAACAGAGCAGGACGACTGGCCTTTAAAACGTGCTTTTTACATCGCAGTATTAATCACATGACAGAATGACATTGAGGGTCCCCCATCTCCTGCTGTCAGTGTGACAGATCGTGGATCACACCACCACCTCACAGTAGTCAAGACTGGTGGTGGTGAAGATGTCTTCTGCCAACATGTCTGCTCGCCTTGGTTGGACTGGACGTGACTTGTACAACATTTGCACTCTTTTTGTCTGTTCTATTCCACTGAAAATACTATAGACTTAGCTAAAATTTGTAAGCCTCAACATGACCATGAGCGCAGCAATATTACACTAAAGTTAAACCTGTGTGAAGCGATGCATTCAGCCATCTTACTATCACCACAGACTAAGCAACATGCGTGGCCAGCAGAAGCAAAAAAATCATACAATGTCTTCTTTTTGTTTGTCTTGCTGACGAAAAGAGGCTCAGCATGTTCCTCCAAGAATTATCAAGCAAAAAAACTGGACGACATTGACGGTAATCTCAGTCATTATGCTGCGATCCTATTGACAAACGGAAGTACAGTTGGAGGAAAGATTTCCTTTCGTGTCCCCTCCCATGCAAAAGCTTCTCTCTGTCAAAGATCAAAGACAGTTGTGCAGTATCTCTCAGATGACCACCACAAAGACTCTGGGTAATGTCAGGCCCCCTGTGGACGCTGGTGATGAAACTGCCACAAGCGCATGGCCTGGGTGTGGATGTGACTGAAAGATACCCATGTGGGATGGAGCCAGAATGCCACCGACACGGAACGGAAGATGGTCAAAAGATGGACGGAAGATGGACGAAAGAGAAGATGGACAAAAGATGGCACGGAAAATGGACAAAAGTGTAACTGAGAGCGTCGTCGTCTGAAATATTAGATCCACACGTTGAAGAAAAGAAAAGCACAATATATGTACAACCTTTTGTGATACACAATTTTTCCTTCAATACTGGTCTATGACTGCAGTACCTTGGTATGTACCACTGCATGCGACGTAGAAGTGGCTGTGATGCTGTTTTTTTTTTTTGTTTTGTTTTGTTTTGTTTTTTTTTATTGCACACGGACGAGCGTGATGTCTGTGTTCCGTGTATCTTAAAAAAAGAAAGAGAAGGGTCTAAAAAGATCCAAATAATGCCCGTCTCTCTCTTGTCATCATGTTTCATTCTTTTTCCTTGTGTTTCGGTAAGATGGCATCACCTGAGCCACAAGGGTCTTATTACCAACTGATCCTGGAACTCTTTGACTCCTGTGCAAACGGGACCTGGAACATGGTCCGCCAGAATCTGGAGAAAGGGGCATCATTAGAATGGCGACACCCAGCAGACGGCTCGTCCCCGTTCCACCACGCTGTCCTCTTCAACAACCCCGACGTGGCTGAGAAAATTTCTGAAGCGCAGGCAAGACGCAGGGCTTGACAACACTCCATTGCTGAACTCAGAGCTCTGCCAGGGTAACCAACCTCTTCACCTCGCCTGCAGACGGAGTAATCTGTCTCTGCTTGACATGATCCTCCGTGGGGTGGGGACATAACAATACCTGACAAGGATGGTGAACTGCCTCTCCATTTGGCCTGCAAACATCAGCGCCGTTCGGTTGTTTATCGGCTCATGGATCAGCCTGGCTTTGACGTTGATATTTTGAACAGTAAACTTGAAAGCGCCCTCCACAAAGCATGCTTTGTTGGTGACGTAGACATAGTGAGGGAACTGCTCGAGAAGAACGCTGACGTGAATCGTCAATATATGGCAGGTACCAGGCCTCTCCTCATAGCCGTGGCCCATCAACATTGGGAGGTCGTCAACCTGCTCCTCGAGAGGCAAGACCTTGACATCCACGTGAAGGACATGACGGGTTCCACCGCTCTCCATCATGCTTGTCGCTTGAGAGAAGAGGACAAGATGCCCGCACTTGTGGATGTAACTCAAATCTCCTCAGACCAATACAGACTCCCCAAACACTTCAGAGAAAGAGCCGAACTTCTGCCACCTGGGATGTCTGCCAGTGATCGAGTCGCTTCTCCAGAGAGGAGCTGAGGTCAACGCCGTGGCCCGAGATGGAACAACACCTTTGTACTTTGCCTGTCGGAACGGTGATAGGGAGGTGGTGCAGCTCCTTCTGCAGCACGGAGCCAAAATCCGCATGGAGAACGCCACAGACTGCATGGAATATACTGAACACAACGGCCCTGAGTACATCGTCAAGATGTTAAAGGACCACACTGAAGGTACGGACTGAACATGAGTTTGGGAGCCATGTTGAATCTGTTCTCAGAATCTTGTCACGTTTTCAGTCTCAGTTTAGAGTATGTCATGAAGCTTGTCTTAAGGGAGCTGTCTCTAAATATACATCTATAGTGTAAAAATCATTTACGTAAGCAGACACTTTGTACTGTATTACTGACAGGAAAAAAAATGTAATGAAAAAAATAAAGAGAGGAAAATGAGAATACGATCAAAGACGAATTATTTATGCACACCGGCAAGTCTTTACGTGAACTCCATACATAAGAAATGTAGACCATCCATAGTGCTTTCCCTTCAGTTTTTTTTTATGAATGACCTCTGCATCCACCGGTTTTCAGGCGGCGGCGGTGGTACCTGTGATGGGTGAAACAGTTGTAGTGGGCGTGGTAGTGTGACAGTAGTGGTGATAATACAATGGATCAGTTGTTTGAACGGCACATGTAGTTACAGAAGTGTTGTTGTATGAACGGCACATGTAGTTACAGAAGTGCTGTTGTATGAATGGCACATGTAGTTTATAGAAGTGCTGTTGTATGAATGGCACATGTAGTTACAGAAGTGCTGTTGTATGAACGGCACATGTAGTTACAGAAGTGCTGTTGTATGAATGGCGCATGTAGTTATAGAAGTGCTGTTGCCATTGCCCGCACAATCGTTAGTTCACACCACAGATGATGCTGATGTTACTTCAAGGAAGTCCAGTTAGTCTTTATTAGGCCCCAAACCATATTACCCATCGGCAACTACATTTCATTCTCCATAACTATAAACTTCCACCAAAACGCGTCAGTTTATTCTGCCGTTTTCGTGGGTGGCAATTTCTACGAAACGGTGGGTACTGTGTTAAAACGGTGTTTCTAAATGTTGACGGACACCTGCTGCATTTGAAGTCCAATGGAATACTGAACATGGCGTCAGTGGGAGCTGCTTCAGAAGTGATGTGTGTGAACTGACGACTCAGGTGTTGCCTGTCCTGCTGTGGTGGGGGCCAGGCTGCAAGCAGAGAGTGGACATCAATGGGATGGAAGACACTGGAAAAACTCTGTATGGAGAACTCCAGAGACAACAGCTTCAGCCCACTGTGTTTTAGACGAAAGCCAAATGCGTTGGCTGATTTTTTTACCGTACAGAAACTTTAAAGCGAAAACGCTTTTATATTGACATTTCTGTTATTAGTGATTATTTTTTTTAATTGACGCAAGTTTAAGAATGCACTTATCTATCCCAGTTTTGTGTTGACAGAAGCAGTTTGAATGGAAATCAAAACGAATTTAAAATGGGAAAAAAAAAAACGGTGAAGAAACTGATGTCTGGTATTGGCGTGTGTGTGTGTGTGTGTGTGTGTGTGTGTGTGTGTGTGTGTGTGTGTGTGTGCGTGCGTGCGTGCGTGCGTGCGTGCGTGCGTGTGTGTGTGTGTGTGTGTGTGTGTGTGTGTGTGTGTGTGCATATGTGTGTGTGTGTGTGCGCGCGCGCGCGCGTGTGTTTGTGTGTGTGTGTGTGTGTGTGTGTGTGTGTGTGTGTGTATGTATGTGTTGTGTGTGCGTGCGTGCGTGTGTGTGTGTGTGTGTGTGTGTGCGTGTTTGTGTGTGTGTGTGTGTGTGTGTGTGTGTGTGTGGTGCATGCGTGGGTTCATGGGTGCGTGTGTTTGTGAGTAAAGATTTCACTCTGCACGGTCTGTCTTCTCTTGTGGCCTTACGTTAATGACTTTTTTTCCGTCAAACTGATAAAGACATAAGATACCGTTGCAAATGAATGGACTGTCAGTAATTTCAGCTGTCCTTTACCTCCAATTCACTGACCCTACACAGAACACCGTCAGTTGTCGTCCTGTCACCTGTCTAGGCTGCTGCTAGTATCTGATCATTTCACAGACAGTGGCAGGCTGGACATTCATTTGCTGTTCCATCACTTGCTGTTACAACGTTGGTTTACGTTTACTGTTCTATCACCTGCTGTTACAACGTTGGTTGCCCCCACTTCGGGGCAGCTGGCATTGACCTTGATACTGTTGATGACGGTCCATTACAGACTGATGTACCTCCCTGGAAAATAGCCAATCCAGAGATTAATTTACCTCGAGTGCTGCATATAAACAACTTTATCTTGAGCAATGTGAACTTTATAAAGATTTTACCAAGATTTTTACAGATGGTTCTAAAAAAGATGAGAGGGCTGCAGCTGCCATTGTGTGTGATAGCAATTTTCAGGAGCCCACCTTGTTAAGATTGCGAGATTGGTCATCTGTTTATACTGCTGAACTGAAGGCTTTAAATCTGGCTCTCAGTGCGGTGTCCAGGTCAGATCAGAACGATTTCCTTATTTTATCGGATTCATTGTCGGCACTGTCGGCTTTATCGACAAGAGAAGTTTCACATCCAGTTTTGGCGGATATTCATGATCTTCATACTCAGCTTGTCTCTTCGGGAAAGCATATAGTTTTTTTTGGTTGGGTCCCCAGCCACATGGGAATCTATGGTAACTCCGTGGTAGACAAAGCAGCCAAACAAGCTCTCGGTGGAAGTCTTTCCAGGAGGCCTGTGCAGTTTTGTTCCTCACTCAGATCTTCGTCATAAATCTAGCTCGTATTGTCGTGAACTGTGGCAGAGTGAATGGTCTAGCCAAATTCATAACAAATTGTTTAAAATTTGCCCAGATTTAATCAACCCTTTCCCATCGATAGTACGTAACCGTAAAGAGGAATCGGTTTTGTCACGGTTACATATTGGGCACAGCTATATAACGCACAGTTGGATACTCAGAAGGGAAGACCCTCCATGGTGTGTTGCATGTGACAGCTTGTTCAGTGTTCATCATTTTTTGACTGAATGTGCTGATTTTGTATCTAGAGACTCAGCAGATATGATAGCCGAGGTCCTGATTTGGCTCCTTGTAGTCCGCTGGACCCTATAAACACTAACTACTAACTAACAACGTTGGTTTACGTTTACTCTTCTATTACCTGCTGTTACAACGTTGGTTTACGTTTACTGTTTTCACCTGCTGTTACAACGTTGTTTACGTTTATGTTCTATTACCTGCTGTTAGAACGTTGGTTTACGTTTACTGTTCTATTACCTGCTGTTACAACGTTGGTTTACGTTTACTGTTCTATTACCTGCTGTTACAACGTTGGTTTACGTTTACTGTTCTATTACCTGCTGTTACAACGTTGTTTTACAACTGTTCTACCTGCTGTTACGTTTTTACGTTTTACTGTTCTATTACCTGCTGTTACAACGTTGGTTGTTTACTGTTCTATCACCTGCTGTTACAACGTTGGTTTACGTTTTACTGTTCTATCACTTGCTGTTAGAACGTTGGTTTACGTTTTACTGTTCTATCACTTGCTGTTAGACCGATGGTTTCCCAAGTTTGATCATGAAAAGGGAGAAAGATATGCACTCACAAAACATGAATCAATCAATAGTTAAAACTTTCTATGCGTGACAAAGTGTGTTCCTTTCAACCTAAGTAACCGAGAGTACATTAGTTGAGCATAATGCCACAGTATCAGGTGTCTAGGCAAATAAGAGAGCAAAAATTAGGGGTGTTCTGTGAGAATTCCGTCAACTCAGTGTAAATGACCATTAATTACAAGTGTTCTGTGAGGATTTCGTCAACTCTACGTAAATGACCATTGCAAACAACTAGCAGACCATACATTTCCAATGGTGTTCTGTGAGAATTCCGTCAACTCAGTGTAAATGACCATTACAAGTGTACTGTGAGAATTCCGTCAACTCAATGTAAAGACCATTGCAAACAACTGGCTGACCATACATTTCCAATGGTGTTCTGTGAGAATCCCGTCAACGCAATGTAAATGACCATTGCAAGTGTTCTGTGAGAATTCCGTCAACTCAATGTAAATGACCATTGCAAGTGTTCTGTGAAAATTCTTTTTTTTTTTTTTTTTTTTTTTTTTTTTTTTTTTTCCCAACTTCTTTTTTTTTTGCTATCCAACCCTCACCACCTCAGGGCAGTGTACCCACGCCGCTCATTCCGACACCCCGTCCACAGCCACAGCCCGGTCGGCCCCGCCGCAGCCCCGGCACCGGCAATCCACAGGAGGGAGTCAATGTCAAGTCGTCAAGAGGCAACCCACCGGAGGAGACTCTGCACTGCTGCCGAGTCACTTCGGTGGTGTTCAGTGGCGCCTGTTCTGATCTAACATACGCAGGACACCACCTACTAATCCCCCTACTGACGGCAATAATTGCTTAGTCGCGGAGCCGGCGTGAGTGAGCTCTCCCTCCGGAGGGCGCCACCACGTCCGTCCAACGACAGCCCCCATTGACTCGCCGATACCGGTGACCCCCGACGGACATCGAAACTGAGGTCACCATGAGAGCAGGGCATGAAGGGCCACAGAACTTGGGACATTTTTTTTTTTCATGCTGATCGATGAGAATGAGGATGATTAAGATGATGCTACGGATTTCCATTTTGGTCTGAGACTACATGACAGGGCTGTACTCTACGCTTCCTTTCATAATATATCCCGGCGTCAACCAGGCCCTAGAGATACAGGCACCTGCAGTGTTGGTCAGGAAATTTGAGCAACACTCTCAGAAACGCATCCATTAAGTGGATGAAACTCGACTGTGTGGTCCCAGTCTTCCCAACTGAGTCCGCAGCAAACTCAACTCTGGGTAGGAGCCGGTAAGGGCAGAAAAACCCACATGACTCTGATCCTCATTTCTTGGCTACTCCATAGGTGCAATGTACTGATAACCGACCATCCCCCCCCCCCCCCAACCCCCACACCGTGTGTGTGCCTTCTCTCATTCTTTTACATGGAACTTTCACTGCTCATAGAGCGAAGAACTCCATGCACATAGTATAAGAGTGTACCAACAAATCCAAGTCATCTCCCTCACCCCCCTCTGACAGACAGAAAACAGTCACTGCTTACAGATAGAAGAACTCTACACAGAGAATGTACTACCTTACCCGTCCCCTTCGCTTACATCCCTCTACACGCCTTACATCCATTGCAATGACCAAGACCATAGGAAATCCCGAAGCAGAGCATCATAATCAGAAAGTGGAGCAACCATCTGAATGAGGCACTCCTCCCTTCA
>JADBJO010005168.1:39822-42322 GCA_016801955.1 Conus betulinus
GTCCAATTTGGAGTCTGTGTGTCTGCCCCGTTTGCCTCTCTCTCTCTCTCTCCTCTCTCTCTCTCTCTCTCTCTCTCTCTCTCTCTCTCTCTCTCTCTCTCTCGCTTCTTCCCTCTCTCTCTCTCTCTCTCTCTCTCTCTCTCTCTCCCTCGCTTCTCTCTCTTTTCTCTCTCTCTCTCTCTCTCTCTCTCTCTCTCTCTCTCTCTCTCTCTCTCTCATCAAAAGCAGACATGTCATACTATACAGACGCTGGAGATGAATGCAAACAGTTTTGAAAAGAAATTACGCCTATGTCCATTTCAATACAGGATTGGCTTTGTATTGTACAATCGAAGTGTTATGAAATTTTAAGAGGTTTTGGAGAACTACTGATTGATGCACGTGTGTGTGAAATAGTGAAATACTTCATTCCTACAGGAATGGATGTAAATCTCATTAGTGGAAATGGTGTTAACTAATAGAAATATGTGGGCACTCCATATCATATCATGATGAAGTTTTGACTTGGAGAACAGCATGTGGCAGCCTATACCGCAGCTCAGCAACAAAAACCAGTATTCGTGACATTCACTCGGCATGTCTGCTTTGTAAATGGACACAATAAAACCAAATGCATTTTGTCACATATTGTGCAGCGCACAGGGATGTTTGAAGTTAATTCATTAAGACAGACTTGAGTTGACAGCCGTACTTGTTCGAACCGATCTTACTGATGTTGCAGTCTCTCCGGAAAAATGTTCGCAGATTTTTTTTTTAAATGATGTATTCAATTTTTACAAAAAAATCACTACTTCTGGATAGATTCTGGAATGACTGGCATTTTATCAGCCTTTGTACTCTGCGGTGTGAATTTGTGATGTGCTGCAATTGTTTCCAGACCACTTCAGACGAGACTTACGACTTACGTCTATATATGAATAAACAAACCCGAACCACTCTCTCTTTCTCTGTCTCTCTCTTTCTCTCTCTCTCTCTTCTCTCTCTCTCTTCTGTCTGTGTCTGTCTGTCTGTCTGTCTGTCTCTCTCTCTCTCTCTCTCTCTCTCTCTCTCTCTCTTTCTCTCTCTGTTTATATATGTATATGTGTGTGTGTGCATGTGTGTGTGAGAGAGAGAGAGAGATACAGAAACACAGAGAGAGAGAGAGAGAGAGGGGGGGGGGGGAGAATCAGTTAGACAGAGAGACAAAGAGGGAGAACACCAAACGCCCGCCACCAGCACCAGCACCATCATCACCATTACACCACACACACTACCTTCGCTAGTTATCGTCGTAGTGATAAACTTGGTCCAAATTAATGCAACCTCCAGACCTCTGCTTGCCAAAAGACTGTTTCACCACTTTCCCTCACGTCATTATTGTCATCAAACACCGCCTTGGAGATTGAGACTAAAAAGCAACATGCAGTTCTTCTGCGCGTCCACTCTTCACGGACAATGCCAGCATTTTGCCTGACAGACAAGACCCCTCCCCCTGCACTTATCACATGCTGTACAGTGAATGATGGACATGTATCGCTGAATGACTCCTGTCTACGACCATTCTATAGAGAACAGCGGATGGTAGACATGCACGGCTATATGACTCCATGTCTACGACCATTCTATAGAGAACAGCGGATGGTAGACATGCACGGCTATATGAATCCCTGTCTACGACCATTCTATAGAGAACAGCGGATGGTAGACATGCACGGCTATATGACTCCCTGTCTACGACCATTCTATAGAGAACAGCGGATGGTAGACATGCACGGCTAAATGACTCCCTGTCTACGACCAGTCTATAGAGAACAGCGGATGGTGGACATGTGTGGCTGAATGACTGTCTACGACCAGTCTATAGAGAACAGCGGATGGTGGACATGTGTGGCTGAATGACTCCCTGTCTACGACCATTCTATAGAGAACAGCGGATGGTAGACATGCATCTGGTCAGTGTCAACTGTCCAGGATCATTCTAAAGACCGCAGTGGGTAGTGAACGTGTAGTTCTCAATGATTCCCTGTCCAAGACTATTTACAAGGCTGCAGCAGAGAGTGAGAGACATGTATTTCTCAACGACTGCATATCGAGGACTCTTCCACGGGTTATTCTACAGGGTGGACATGTAACTTGCAATGACTCTTAGTCCAAGACTCATACATGCCACAGTGGACAGAGGCATGCATTGCTCAGTTACTTCCTATCTCGCCATACATCCCTCCCAAAGACCATTCCACAGAGAGAGCACAGTGAAGTGTGTACATGCATATTGCCATGACTCCCTGTTCAAGACTGTCCTATAGGGTATGCAGGAGGGTGGACATACACCTCACCGTGACTCCATGCGCAAGACCAGTCTCCTAGGTATAGTGGAGGAAGAACACGTACCTCCATAACAACTCTGTGCCGGTACCATTCTGCAAGGGTTCAGCGCAGTCTGGGCATGCATTAGACATGGATCCATCACCGGCACCATCATGCACCGTATAACAGAGGGTGGGCATGTATCTGACCATCA
>JADBJO010005168.1:54822-57322 GCA_016801955.1 Conus betulinus
CCCAACATGACAACCCACATAATATAGCCCAACATGTCAACCCACACAAAATAGCCCAACATGTCAACCCACACAACATAGCCCAACATGACAACCCACACAAAATAGCCAAACATGTCAACCCCACACAAAATAGCCAAACATGCACTCTGTTGTTGTCATTAGACATCTTCCACGAAGACAGAATATGGTACCTTCACGATAGTATTAACAACGGTCAAATATGTCAAACTTTCACCAACTGGTGGACCTTGAAATCAAACAGCCCGCCCCTCAAGATGACCTTCCTCACTGATTGCAGATCACCGCTGCAGGGACTTCAGGGCAACAGAAGCGAACAGCAGCTGCAAAGCATAAAATCGCCCTCCATGAACTTTCAAGGCGATCCACCATAGGACTCCAGTGGACTACATCCCACTGTGGGATCACTGGGAAAGAGAGAAAGCTGACTCTCTGTCCAGGGCAGGCAGCAATACAGAGCCATGGAGCCATCCGGTCACCTACACAGAGGCCAGAACTGTCATCCACGACGAATACCACTAGATGCAAAGCATATAAACGTACTCCCATTTTATCTTGAATACACGTGAGATATATCATAAAGAGGAAAAGGAAAACCGTTTTGGGCCGTTATAGTCGTTAGTAACGGCTAGTCTGGTAACATCGGCCATCATCTGTGACCCATAATGAACATACCTACAAATAATCACAAAGATCGGCCAAGTACTTTCTGAGATATTCCTAAAAAAGAAAAACCATTATGGGCCGTTGTAGCCGTTAGTAACGGATATAACGGTAAAATAAAACATCGGGACATCGTCCGTGACCCATAATGTACATACCTACAAATTTTCAGAAAGGTCGGCCTGGTAGTTTTGTCTGTAGCGAGTGGAATACATTTTGACCATGGACGGACAGACAGACACACAGACAGCATTTCTTCGTTTCCATTCTAAAGTACTCCCTTTTTTATAAGAACTGGGAGTACAAGAACCAGTGGATAGTAGATAGTGGTGCTGATCCAATCCGTCAGCTCCCAAGATACCATCACACAATCCTCTCCAGACTGAGAACTAGGCGCTGCCGACCTGAGCTAAGCCACCTCTGCCGAATCAGACAGACGAATGTTCGTGTGGCACTGGGTCTCAGACCCCAGAACCCATCCTTCAACACTGTCCAGCCCATGACGTTCTACGGCATCAAACCAGGCCAGAGGGGGCAGAACTGCAGACACAGCTTTGGGGCAGCCGTCAAGACCTCGAGGAGACAGCGCGATTGATCATGAGGGCAGGCCTGAAGATCTGGCGCAACCCAAACAATCGCCCGCTAAAGAAGAAGGTGGACCTCGGAATTCTAGCGATGAAACAAAGAAGATAAAAGATGAAGGAGGAGGAAGAGAAGGACAAAGAGGTGACGTTGATGATGGATGGAGAATACACGCTAATCATACCATAATTGAAACAGAATCATAAGAATATTACAGAAACCAATCAAAACCTATGCCTAGTTATTGTATATAATGTACTGTAAATGTTTAAAAAAAAATGGTAGAAGTATTTTTCTGGAGGCAAGATTGAAAAACAATTACCATAGTGGCCAAACTGTTAGGGACAGCATATCAAATTTGTTACACTCGTCTGATTTTGACATACAATAATAAATGTAATATTCAACAAAAGCAATGGTATCGCCACACATCTTGCTGTTGTTCGCTTCAACAAGAGCACACTATGGTTGATTGCGCGCGTCTATCTATCTATCTGTCTATCTATCTATCTATCTATCTATCTATCTATCTATCTATCTATCTATCTATCTATCTATCTATCTATCTGTCTGTTTGTCTGTCTATCTATCTATGCATACATACACAAATGCATACATGCATTCATACATATATATGTACATGCATACATACATACATACATACATACATATTCTCTCTCCCTCTCTCTCTCTCTCTCTCTCTCTCTCTCTCTCTCTCTCTCTCCATACATACATACATACCTACATACATATTCTCTCTCTCTCTCTCTCTCTCTCTCTCTCTCTCTCTCTCTCTCTCTCTCTCTCTCTCTCTCCATATGTACATACATACATACAGATTCTCTCTCTCTCTGTCTCTCTGTCTCTCTCTGTCTCTCTCCTCTGTCTTTCTCTCTCTCTCTCTCTCTCTCTCTCTCTCTCTCTCTCTCTCTCTCTCTCTCTCTCTCTTTCTTTCTCGTGCAGACTGCACCTATTGAGTTTCCCACGAACCCAGGAATATATTTATTTCTGTAAGGATAGGCCAGGGGGCGGGATACTACAGGAAAAAATTGGAGGGGGGGTGTAAAAAGGTGGAATGGCGGTGGGGGGTGGGGGGGTGGCGGGGATGGAGGGAGGGATGTAGAGCGGGTGCAGAAGGGGTTTGGGGATGGGGGGGGGGGGGGGGGGGGGGGGGTTCGGGTCTTCAGCGGCAGTAATACAAAATTTACATTCAGACCCTGAGCAAATTCCTTGC
>JADBJO010005168.1:64822-74822 GCA_016801955.1 Conus betulinus
TGGTGTGTGTGTGTGTGTGTGTGTACGTGTGTGTGTGTGTATGTGTTTGTGTGTGTACGTGTTTGTGTGTGTGTGTGTGTGTGCGTGTGTGTGTGTGTGCGTGTGTGTGTGTGTGTGTGTGTGTGTGTGTGGTGTGTGGTGTGTGTGTGTGTGTGTGTGTGGTGTGTGTGTGTGTGTGTGTGTTTCAGACTTCAAAACACAGGTAAACGCATGCACGCACACGCCCCCAGCACGCACGCACGCACTCACACACACACACACACACACACACACACACACACACACACACACACACACACACGATACAGAACACTCAGGGCACTGAACACGAAGAATGAACAATAACGTATCGTCTCATGTTCATTGTCGTGTTGTTCGTCTTGCCTGAAGAAGACCTCAGAGGTCAAGAAAGCTTCGTGTTTTTTTTCTCTTGCAATTTGGTGTGTGCCCATGTTAACTGGCGGAGTTCTTTCAATTTCTTTTTAAAATTTTGTTTCAGTTTCCCCCCCCGCAGTAACCTTACTTTGGAATTTACATAAAACAACAGACTGTGCCCAGTGCTTCGTTTCAAACACTATACTGGCGTCAACTAGGCACAGGAAATTTCAAACAACATTCCGAAATGCATCTTTGCAGTAGAACAGACTCAACTGTGTGGTCCCAGTTTGTCCTATATGCGCCCGTAGTAAGATCATCAAATCTACGTAGCATCTGTAACAAATTCAAATCCAACACTTAAATTTTTTTTTCTTCTTCAGTTTCAAAATGTGTTGCAATTTTCCCATCAATTTTAAAGAAGAGAACCTGTTTGCCTGTGAAGAGAACCTGCTTGCCTGTGAAGAGAACCTGCTTGCCTGTGAAGAGAACCTGCTTGCCTGTGAAGAGAACCTGTACATTTGCCTGTGAAGAGAACCTGTTTTGCCTGTGAAGAGAACCTGTTTGCCTATGAAGAGAACCTGTTTGAACCTGTTTGCCTGTGAAGAGAACCTGTTTGCCTGTGAAGAGAACCTGTTTGCCTGTGAAGAGAACCTGTTTTGCCTATGAAGAGAACCTGCTTGCCTGTGAAGAGAACCTGCTTGCCTGTGACGAGAACCTGTTTGCCTGTGATGTATCGAGGGGGCCTGTTTTTAGTGACATTAATCCTACTCTTCTCCGACACATGCCATTGATTTATCTTCAACTACGCGAAAGAAAAACAAACAAAAATCGTATAGTTAAAAGTGTTCCCTCTGTCTCTCTGTCTATCTGCCTTTCCATCTCTCTCTCTCTTTTCTCTCTCTCTCTCTCTCTCTCACTCTCTCCTCTCTCTCTCTCACTCTCTCTCTCCTCTCTCTTTCTCAGTCTGTCTGTCTGTCCGTCTCTCTCTCTCTCTCTCTCTCGCTCTCTCTCTCTCTCTCCCTCTGGTCTGTCTGTCGGTCTGCTTCTCTAGTCTCTCCTCTCTCTCTCTCTCTACTCTCTCCTCTCTCTCCATCTCTCACTCATCTCTCCTCTCCTTTCGCTCTCTCTCTTTCTCTCTCCTGTCAGTCTCCTCTCTCACTCTCGTCCTCTCTCTCTGTGGCCCTCCTTGCTGGCTGGCGCTCCTCCCTCCTCTCTCTCTCTCTCTCTCTCTCTTCTCTCTCTCTCTCTCTCTCTCGGCTGCTCCCTCAAGAGCTGGCTGGCTCTTTGTAGACCGCTCTCTCCAAAAGAAGAAACTCCTCTCTGGTCAGTCCTGTCTCTCTCTCTCTTCTCTCTCTCTCTATCTCTCCTCACTCCTCTCCTCTCTCTCTCTCTGCGAAGGAAAGAGGAAAAGGTCAAGGAAGAAATCTCCATCCTCGTCTCTACAATGACCTCTCCCGACTCTGGAAGATAAATCTCTCCTCTTTCTCCTATGAGGAAAAGTGATGGCTCGACGACATTCTCGAGTCTTCTGATCTACGATAACCTCACTTGACTACCGACTCTAATTTGAAAAGCCATGATCCTCTCTCTTCCTCTCCTGACGAACTCAAATCGAAAATGATGCTGCTGCTTCTCCTCCCACCAGAAGTTCTCGACCATTAAGATGACCAACCGCTGACTAACATCAAACTCTCTCTCCTCTCTCTCCTCATGACGAAGGAACCACGAGAGCTAAAGAGAAACACAACAACCAAACGACAAACGAAACGTGATAATGATGTATAGGGAGATGATAATGACGATTGATGACTATGGATGATGACGACGACAAATCGACAAATGATGATTCTGACGATAGACATGATTGATGACGATTAATGACCATCTTCCTACTATATGCCATCATCATCAACATCTCATTATCAATCATGATGAATCGTCGTCATCATCGTCGTCGTCCATCGTCGTTCGTCGTCCACTTCCTCATTTTGTCGTCGTCGTCGTCGTCGTCATCATCATCATCATCGTCGTTTCGTCATCGTCGTCGTCGTCGTCGTCGTCGTCGTCGTCGGCGTTAGTCGGGTCGTCGTCGTCGTCATCGTCATCGTCATCATCATCATCACATCATCATCATTACCATCATAATCATCATGACAACCAATGACAACGATAATGAAGACGACGACGTCGACGATGACAACAAAGACGACGACAGTGGTGAACGACCAAGACACCGAATTCAAAGAACAAAAGCAACCACTGTGACAAAATACCCACAACTTCATAACTTTTTTCACAAAGAGAAAAAAAAAAATGTAGTAGAGGAGGAGGTACTTAAAAAGACAGACGAAGGAGTAGCGAAGGGAAAGAAATAGAGGGGGGGGGGGGGGGGGGGGGGGGGGTGGAGGGGGGGGAGGGGCAGGGCAGGGGGGGAGGTAATGGCAGAGTACATTAAGATGGGCAAGGGGACGACCAAGAAGTAAAAGGAAAGAAGGAAAGAAAAGCAAAACAAAACATCATCTTTAAAAATCAATTTCCGGCCATCCGCAAAGATAATGTCGGTCTCCCGGCCACCCGTCAGCCCCCCCTAGTGTCGCTTCTCTCCCCCCCCCCCCCCACCCCACCCCCCCCCCACCCCCCTCCCAGTGCTTCCTGCCCCTGCCCCTGCCCCCCCCCCCCCACCCACCCCCCCCCCTCCATCATCCAGATCTTTTCCATCTAAACTCGCACCCTTTCGTGACCCTATATCTCCTTCCCCCCTCCTTCCCTCTCTGTCTCTCTCTGTCACCGTCATGTCTGTCTGTCTGTCTGGCCTGTCTGTCTGTCTCTCTGTCTCTCTCTCTCTCTGTATCTTACTATCTCTCTGTCTGTCTGTGTCTCTCTCTCTCTCTCTCTCTCTCCCTCTCTCTCTCTCGTCTCTCTCTCTCTCTCCGTCCGTGTAATGTCTATCTCTTCTCTCTCTCCTCTGTCTCTGTCTCTCTCTCGTGTCTCTCTCTATTGTCTCTCTCTCTCTCTCTCTTGT
The DNA here is from genome assembly GCA_016801955.1 of Conus betulinus. Taxonomy (NCBI): domain Eukaryota; kingdom Metazoa; phylum Mollusca; class Gastropoda; order Neogastropoda; family Conidae; genus Conus; species Conus betulinus. The sequence goes on from JADBJO010005168.1 coordinate 68,223, forward strand.
GTGTGGGTGTGTGTGTGTGTGTGTGTGTGTGTGTGTGTGTGTGTGTGTGTGTGTGTGTGTGTGTGTGTGTGTGTGGTCTGGTGTGTGTGTGTGTGTGTGTGTGGTGTGTGTGTGTGTGTGTGCTCTCTCTCTCCTCTCTCTCTCTCTCTCTCTCTCTCTCTCTCTCTCTCTCTCTCTCTCTCATTAATTCTGGTCAAAGTTGACTCGTATGGGGGGAAACATAGATTTACCATATAAGGCATATAGAATGCTATGTTCTCTCTAGACGAAAGGGGAAGCATTGCGTTGGTTACAAATGGTAGTGTGCAACTTAAGACAAGTATCCATTTTCTTATGTTTGGGATAATCAGGGAGTAGTAGAATCGGTTTCAATGTTCATTTAAAGAACTTATAACAGAGAACAACTGATTGCAGGTGGCAGGATGGGGACAATCATACGCAAACAAGTGAGAGATACAGATTCTATAGAACGTTTAAAAATAGTTATCTAAGGGAGCCCTAGGTGTCTATGAATATAAATAAATTGTAAAGAATGCCCTAAATTTAGGTTTGGAGTTCATCTATATCCACACATTCTTTAAGGTATACAAGAACAACAGAGTCACAGATGTTATGTCCACTATGTTCATCTGCGGAAGAAGATGATGAGATCCATTTTGTCTTTATGTGTCCAGCTTACAGCGATTTAAGAAAAGAATCCATTCAAAAAAAAAAAAAATACTACATGAATTTATATGTGTGTGTTCAGGTTGTGTGCCATGTACTTTCCTCACCTAACATTGTAACGATGCCAAATTTGCCGTTGTACTGATATAAAGCCTTTGCAAGACGTGCTGTCATCATGAACTAGATGCTGCTGTTTTGCAATTGTACTGGGTAGACATGTATTTACGCTGTGTGATTATCGTGTGTAACTGTATTTTGATTGAGGCCCTATCAGAATGGGCCAATGGCCTTCTGATTAAAGAATTCATTTCATTCATTCTCTCTTCACCTCTCTCTCTCTCTTCTCTCTCTCTCTCTCTCTCTCTCTCTCTCTCTTTTCTGCTCTCCTCTCTCTCTCTCTCTCTCTCTCCTTTCCCTCCTCTCTCTCTCTCTCTCTCTCTGCTCTCTCTCTCCTCTCTCTCTCTCTCTCTCTCTCCCTCTTCTCTCTCTCTCCCTCTCTCTCTCTCTCTCTCTCTCTCTCTCTCATAGATCTCTCTCTCTCTCTCTCATATCTCTCTCCCTCTCTCTCTCTCCTCTTTCTCTCTCACTCTCTCTCTCTCTCTCTCTCCCTCTCTCTCTCTCTCTCTCTCTCTCTCTCTCTGCTCTCTCTCTCTCTCTTTCTCTCTCCCTCTCTCTCTCCTCTCTCTCTCTCTCTGCTCTCTACTCTCTCTCTCTCTCCTCTTTCTCTCTCTCTCCTCTCTCCTCTCTCTCTCTCTCTCTCTCTCTCACTCTCTCTCTCTCTCTCTCTCTCTCTCTCTCTCTCTCTCTCTCTGCACCGTCTAACCAAACAAGGCAGCTACAACGACACCAGGTAGCAGGGGAACAGTGTGGTCGATACTCTGGAATCAATGCCGAATCAGTTTACCTGGCCTCTTTCTCGCAGGTGCTTTAATCCGCTGAAAAATCCCCCGCCACAGGGAAAGAGAGTGTGGGGCGGGGGGGGGGGGGGGGGGGGGCGGAGTTAGCGGAGTGTGAACAAATCCCCGGCCTCACAGAAATGGCATGTGTGTGTGTGTGGGGGGGGGGGGGGGGGGGGAGGGAGAGAGAGTAGGTAGGTGATATAATATGGGTGGAACAGAAAGAAACTAGGCCCTTTACTGGGCAATGTGGCTGATAGGTGATTTAGCGTGAATGTGGCTGATATGTGATTTAGCGTGAATGTGGCTGATATGTGATTTAGCGTGAATGTGGCTGATATGTGTTTTAGCGTGAATGTGTCTGATATTTGATTTAGCGTGAATGTGGCTGATATGTGATTTAGCGTGAATGTGGCTGATTTGATTTAGCGTGGATGTGGCTGTTTTATGTGATTTAGCGTGAATGTGGCCGATACTTGATTTAGCGTGATAAAGGACTGGATGTGATACGAAACTATACCATATGATTCAACACAATTCAATCCAATACATTCCATTTGATAAACTACGCGATCTAGACTCTACGCTACGATAAGATTAATACAGTTTAATATATATATATATATATATATATATATATATTATATCAGCTGCAGCTTGGTCTGATACTTAATTAAACAGTTTGCGCAGAGTAATTAGTTATATACTACTGCTGCTGCTGCTGCTGCCACCACCACTATTTCTACTGCTACTGCTACTACTACTACTACTACTACGACTACTGCTGCTGGTGCTGCTACTGCTACTGTTTTACTATATTAAAAAAAAAACAAGAATGAAAATAAGAACCATACTGTAAATGATAATATGATTATTGTGTGTCATGATCTGGTCTAATCAAATCTAATAAAATTAAGATATTGTTATGTAATGCGAAAGCAAAAACAGAACTACTGGGCCGCAAAAGCGCGCGCGAAGAAACAAATCACACAGCAGACACACCGCGTTGCGACCTATTGGGCTTCTCTACGCAGATGTGAGTGCAAAATATCATGTGTTTTTTTTTTTTTTCTTTTCTTTTTTCGTCTTTTTGTTCGTTTGTTTGGTTGTTGTTTTTGTTTGTTTTGTTTTGTCTTTGTGGTTTTGTTTTCTTTTTTTTTTTCTCATTACACCCGGACTAGGAACAAAGACCTCTGAGCAAAGACGCTTTCCGACTTCGGGTTGTTCATGTTTCTGTGTGTTTTGACTCAGAGTCTGATAAAAAAAAAATATCACCTTAGGGAAATGTTCGGCCAGCTACTGCTGGTCTTATCAGCGCCAGCTGGTAGTTGTGGTAGCTGTGGTGGGTGTTGGTGTCCTCTGCGTTGTCCTCTCTGGTGGGGTGAGAACACCAACACCCACCACAACTACCAGTCAGTCCGGGCTGATGAAGACCAGCAGCAGCTGGCCGAAAATTTCCCTAAGGGTGTTTTTTTTTTATTACTAGACTCTGAGTCAGAACACACAGAAACATGATACCTGTGTGTGGTCGACAGTCTTCATGGAAGTTGGACACTGTAACTAAGCTGTTTACTGTTTTCTTATTCCACGTTGCTCGTTTCTGCGCGACATTACCTTACATTTGGTGGAATCGAAGATAACGCGATATTCAAATGGAAAAAAAAAAAGACTTCTCGCATTAGGCAACGCTGTTGAGTTTACGTATTATGCAAAATGTTGTGAAATACGTAAACTGCATAAGGACATGAATTATGAGCAAACAAACACCCAGAGAGAGAGAGAGAGAGAGAGAGAGAGGCAGGCAGACAGAGAGACAGAGAGATAGAGAGATAGAGAGAGACGAGAGATAGAGAGATAGATAGAGAGAAAGATAGAGGATAGAGAGACGACAGGCAGACAGAGAGATAGATAGAGATAGATAGATAGATAGATAGATAGATAGATAGATATATAGATAGATATAGACAGATACAGATAGAGATGGACGATAGATAGAGAAAAAGATATATATATATATATATATATATATATATAGATATATATATAGATAGATGTGTGTGTGTGTGGGTGTGTGTAGATGTGTGTAGTGTAGATGTGATGTGTGTGATAGATAGATAGATAGATAGATAGATAGATATAGATAGATAGATAGATATATATATATAGATAGAGAGAGAGAGAGACAGACAGACAGACAGACAGACCGATGGACAGATACATAGATAGAAAGAAGATAGATAGAGAGATAGATAGATAGATAGATAGATAGATAGATAGATAGATAGATAGATAGACATAACGAACAACAGATATATTAATTGAACACACACACACACACACATAACACGAACACACAGTACACACACACACACACACACACACATTACACACACACACACACACACACACACACACACACACACACGTTAGAGAAACAGACAGACAGACAGACGGACGGATAGACAGACAGACAGACAGACAGACGTCTGCACCAAACTGGACGTCATCAGCATAAACCCAACTTCTCTGTAGTGAACAGTCAGCCCCACCCCTTTCGCCTAGCCGTCACGTGTGCACCTTCCCAACGAGCACCACTGCACCACCATCATTCCAACCTTTTACCATCCACCCCCCACCCCCACACCCCTCCTCTCTCCTTCCACCTCTCTCCCCCTCCCTTTTCCCACCAACGCAGGCAAACATCATTCTCTTCTTTTGCCCATACTGCTTCAGAAATCAATTTGACGGGGGAAACATACTGGACCGTGTTCGTACTCTCTCTCTCTCTCTCTCTCTCTCTCTCTCTCTCTCTCTCTCTCTCTCTCTCCTGTCGCCAGAACCATCTCCTTATCTAACTCTGCCCATCCCCATCCGTCTTCTTTCCCCCCCCCCTACCCCTCCCCCTCCACCCACCACTCCCCCGCATCTCTCTCTGTCTCTCTCTGTCTCTGTCTCTCTCTGTCTGCCTGCATGTCTGTCTGTATGTTACACACACACACACACACACACTCTCTCTCTCTCTCTCTCTCTCTCTTTCTCTATTTCACACACGCACGAACGCACGCACGCACACACACACACACACACACACACACACACACACACACACACACACACACACGTACACACTCACGCACGCACGCACGCACACACACACACACACACACACACACACACACACACACACACACACACACACACACACACACACACACACACACACACACACACACACACACACACACACACACACACACACACACACACACACACACACACACACACACACACACACACACACACACACACACACACATTTGTGTCTCATCTCTCCTTTTTGCCACGGCTCCAAATCAATTTGAGAAGAGTGCATACGCGGGCAGTCTGTATACTCTTCCTATGCCCCATGGCGTTTTGTCACATGACACGCCATTGCTAATTGCATTGCTTGTGATGTGTAGTGTCCGCAATAGTGTCCTCCTTAGCCTCATCATTCATGCACCACACCTAGTGAGCAAGAAATCTATGGAACATGATCATACTAACCAATGATATATAATTTTACATTTCATATCACAGCTATTGAAGTAATTTATTACATGTGAATAATGTAACATCAGTTGAAATATTGCATGAAATACAAACTAATAAAAAATTCATTAGAATAACTCGAGTAAGAGCATTGGAATGATACATAAATCAAGAAATTTTGGGAATAGACGTAGCATGAAAAACAGTATTTGTTGTAATTATTTGTAAGGCTTGCATATTGTTCGTAAATAACATCAATGTGTGAATGTTCTTCGTTAATGATTAGAAAAAAGCGCGCGCGCGCACACACACACACACACACACACACACACACACACACACACACACACACACAACGACAAATCACCCACACACACACACACACACACACACACACACACACACACACACACACAATCTGAATCGAAAAAATCAGCCTGTGTAAAATGAATCTCGCCAGCCAATACCAATAAAAGTACCAATAATACCAGTGTTCAAAACCTTTGTTGTGTAAGGGAGAGACAGAGAGAGGGAGAGAGAGAGAGAGAGAGAGAGAGAGAGGAGAGAGAGAGAGAGAGAGAGAGAGAGAGAGAGAGAGAGAGAGAGAGAGTTGATTCGAAAAATTAAGCTACTGTAAAATGAAATTTGCCTGCTATACCCACACACACACGTTCTAAGTACAATTGAAAACACATTTCTCAGCCATCATTCCAAAGGAACTGTTTCCGCCATATTTGTGCAAAATTTGTTGTATGATAAGTTAGTTGTTCTTTGGAAAGGAATGAAAGAGTCAATAGTTTATTAAAGCCCACTAAGTAATTTGCCAGCAGAACCATGATATATCGGTACCTTTAATTATTATCTATTACAAGTTTCATTCTCATTAATCTCATCGAATAATTGCTAGTAAAACTGTGATTTGTCAATAACTTATATTATCAATGTTGATTACAAGTGTTATTCTCATAAGGTCTTTTGTGAGTAATTTGCCTGTAGAACTGTGACATGTTAATACGTTAAATGTTCATTATCTATTACAAGTGTCACTCTCATGAAACTCGTTATTGAGTAATTTGTTAGTAGAATTGTGATATGTCAATATCTTAAGTTTTCTTTAACTGTTACAAGTATGATTCTCATAAAGCCCCTTGAGTAATTTCCTAGTAGGACTGTGATATGTCAATGCCTTAAACTAGCATCATCTATCACAAGCATCATTTTCATAAATGTTTCTACTTATTTCGCAAGTGTCTAAGTATTGTACGTCTTGTCGCAGTAGCCCTCTACTAACACATGAGTCAGTTCTTTGGATGTAAACCTCTTGGTGTTTATATTGACGCTACCGAAACTGCCACAGTACAATATTCTCTGTAATGGCGTAAACCATTCGGTACATGAATGCTGAGTTTTGAACTATCTTTCTGGGTCCTTACTCACAAGGCTCAATTGTTTACCTTATACCTGTTTCTACTGTTTACCTTTGCCACAGAGGATACGTGCCCACTTG
>JADBJO010005168.1:79822-82322 GCA_016801955.1 Conus betulinus
TAAAATAAGACAAAATAGAAAAAATTAAATAAAATTAGTGCTTGCACCGCCTCTGGACTTCAACAGACTCATCGAAGACACATTTATCGCTCTTCACACAAAGCGACGGTGCAGCATTTCTAAAAGTAGAACACAATTTGAAATAAGCCAACTAATTTCCTTAAAAGTACTTTTTCTGAAGGTATGTGACGTCAGAAGTTGATAAAAGTAATGAATCACGACTTTTAAAGACTGTTCGGCCATCTGATTTTAAGTTGATAAAGGTAACGGATCACGGCTTTTAAAGACTGTTCGGCCATCTGATTTTAAGTTGATAAAGGTAACGGATCACGGCTTTTAAAGACTGTTCGGCCATCTGATTTTAAGTTAATAAAGGTAACGGATCACGGCTTTTAAAGACTGTTCGGCCATGTGGACTTTCAGTTAATAAAGGTAACGGATCACGGCTTTTAAAGACTGCTCGACCATCTGACTTTCAGTGATATAAAGGTAACGGATCACGGCTTTTAAAGGTAACTGCTCGACCATCTGACTTTCAGTTAATAAAGGTAACAGATCACGACAAAAAGACTGTTTGGCCATGTGACTCCCCTCTCCAGTGAAAACCACGACATTTGTTCAGCTTGTGTTGCTAACGTTACGATTTCAATGCAAAAATACGTTCAATGCAAAAATCGTTGCTTCCCTAATTCGTCAGTATTCGCAATCATATTTTGCAGAATGTTGAAGAGGAACTTAAAGAGAAGAGAATATGAATTTCGTTGTATTGTCATTCATATGAAAACAAACGTGGTTTTCAGAGGACAGTGACTGCAGGCAGAGGTCAAGACAAAACAAACTGCTCTAAGCTGCCGAATGAACACAACGAACATTAAAGTAATAAGCTTTGACCTATTGGCTTGTTCAGGCCGGACTACAGCAACAAACAAACGACAGAAATAAACATGTAATTAGGGGGGGGGGGGGGGGGGGGGGGGGGACATATGTGTGAACAATTCTTAACTGCTCTGAAGAAAAAGATTCCTGGGGATGAGTTGAGAGGGGAGGGGGGAGGAAGTGGGGGAGAGGGGGTGTGAGAAAGACTACGTTACAAAGAAAATAAAATTTAAGGAAAAAGAAAACCTCTTAACCCTGCTCTGATAACAATGGGAATCCATCAGTTCCCGTATTGTAAAGTAACCATTTGGCTAGGCCAGTTCACAATCAACTTTTTTTTTCTTTTGTCCTGCGTAAAAACTCTTTGGTGAGCTTGTTTAAATGTTTAACGTTTTTGAAAGAGTTTGGCGGATAAATAAAAACTAATTCACACACACACACACACACACACACACATGCACACACATCCGACCTGTGTTGCATACATCCGATTTGCTTCGCATTGAACGATTTCATTCATTCATTCATTCATTCATTCATTCATTATTTCTTTATTCATTGTCGTTAAAAGCAAATCGTTCGATTGAAAACTGCACAACTCCAGTAAAGCTGTACTGAGTTTTTTCGTTGATTTCGTAGGTGTGTTTTTTTTTTTTCTTTTTTTTGTTTTTTTTTTTTTTTTTTTTGGGGGGGGGGGGGGGTGTTTTGTTTTGTTTTGTTTTGTTTTGTTTTGTTTTTGGGTTTGTTTGTTTTTTTTTCAATTGGGGGGGTGGGTCTTTTTATCTGTTTTGTGTAATGACCAGGGGGGGGGTAACACATAGAAGATAGAGATGTAAGTCATGGGTTTTTTCTTTTTTCTGTTGTGTTTGGGGGTGTTTTTTTTTTTTTGTTTTTTTGTTTTTATCTCTGTTTGTGTAATGACCAGCTCTCTGTAACACATAGAAGATAGAAGATAGAGATGTAAGTCATGGGTTTTTCTTTTGTAACTTTAATGTTGGTCTCTATGCGTTAAGTATCGCCTCTTCAATAAAATCACTTAGGTATGAATTCTACTTTATGTACAGAAAAGCAGCAGGTTTCACCTTGCATGTGCTTCAGCAATACTTTCCTGCGCCATCTCATTTCTCACCTTTCCCACATCGGCACTTTCACTACACACACACACACACACACACACACACACACACACACACACACACACTCACTCACTCACTCACACACACACACACACACACACACACACACACACACACACACACACACACACACACTCGCGAGTGCGCGCATGCGCTCTCTCACGCGCACACACACACACACACACACACACACATACACACACACATACATACACACAAATACACGCGCGCGCGCGCGCGCGCGCATGAATGAACACACGCACGCACGGTTACATATGCATGCAAGCATGCGCGCACGCAAGTGCACATGCATACAAACGCTCGCGCATGCACGCAGGCACACACACAGGAAGGCAGCCAGGCATACACACAGGAAGGCAGCCAGGCGCGCGCGCGTGCACACACACATACACACACACACACACACATACACACACAAGCATGCACGCACGCACGCATGCTCTCTGTCACACACACACACACACACA
>JADBJO010005168.1:112322-127322 GCA_016801955.1 Conus betulinus
TGTGTGTGTGTGTGTGTGTGTGTGTGTGTGTGTGTGTGTGCTCGCAATCTTGACAACGAATCATCTCAAGTGTATAAATTCACGCAACATAGCGTCAATCAGAGAGAGAGGGGGACAGATAGACAGATCGACAGAAGAACAGAAACATTTTCCAGAGGCAGAGAAAAAAAAAATGAAATAAACAGACCAGATAATGTTGAGACAGAGAGAGAGGGTTGGGAGTGAAAGGGTGGAGAGTGGTGTGGAGTGGGAGGGGGTGGGGGAGAGTGATTAGGGAGAGGGGCATTATGACAAAGATAAAGCAGACAACGATTATGGCTACAATCGTACCATAATTCTCTGTCCATGATCTGATTGAGAGTTCTCTCTGTCTCTCTCTGTTTCTGTTTACGTCTCCCTGACTCTCTGTCTCTCTCTCTCTCTCTCTCTCTCTCTCTCTCTCTCTCTCTCTCTCTCTCTCTCTCTCTCTCTCTCTCTGTCCGACTCTGTCTAGTCTCTTTGTCTCTCAGTCTCTGTCTCTGTCTGTCTGTCTCTGTCTGTCTGTCTGTCTGTCTGTCTGTCTGTCTGATTGTCTGTCCGTCGTCGTCTGTCTGTCCGCTTGAATCCAAACAGACTCCACCCCTGCTGCTGTACGTGTGAATTGTTTTAAAAGGAATGGCTCGATGACAGTAAAAGACCAATCCCTTTGGTGCTTTCACATGACTTTATACACCAGTATACAGAGAGAGAGAGAGAGAGAGAGAGAGAGAGAGAGAGAGAGAGAGAGAGAGAGAGAGAGAAACAGACAGACACAGACAGACAGAGACAGAGAGAGAAACAGAGAGAGAGAGAGAGAGAGAGAGAGAGAACGAGAAAGAGAGAGATACAGAGAGAGAGAGAGAGAGAGAGAGAGAGAGAGAGAGAGAGAGAGAGAGAGAGAGTGAGGGAGAGAGCATATGAGGGCTAGCTGAGTGTATTATGAAACTTTACATATTTTGATTCTTGAAGATCCTGTACAGTTTTTCCACTGGGGTTATGTTTGGCGACATAATAACAGTTCTAGAGAACTATAATTAAACCGATACTAACACAATGTACAAAGTCAGAATCATTCATATTTCAGTCTGAATCTGCACACATCGGTATGAAAAGTGACCACGTGGAAAGAAAATCTTTACATACAAAATCTTTTCGAGCAATATACTCTTCAGGTTTACATCTGTATTTCAGCTTATCGAGACATTCTTGTGGTCAAGGGGATTGTTGCGCTATTCTACACTCATACAAATAATACTACACTGAAATAGAATACAGGTTTTGTATGTATATTTTTTTTGTGAATTCCAGCTATGGCGCATGATTCGGTTATCTGCATACCAAATACACAGACCTCTGTCGTCCCCTTAAAGCCATCAGCGCTTCCCAAAGACATTGACTGGCCGTACAATGCCAACACTTATGTGTAATTCTGTCCTCAATCAAGCTACAGAAAGTGTATGCATCACTGTTCAGAACACCAATTTTCTTCAATACAACTTTAGACACAAGACATACGCGTGTTAATCGTTAACTGTAACCATTTCAAGTTAACGCCAGGAATTTTGCTGAGATATACGGAACAGTTTGTCCAGTCATTATCAGTGCTCAGTTCTGTTTCTCAGTCCGTGCAGCATTTCGGACGGACGAATATGATTATTAATTAATATGTCATAAATATACTTCTTACCCTTTACAAAGACACGTCAACTTTTATAGGCGTTTTCAACCTTAATTTTTGTTTTCATGCATACTCAATTATAGCTGCTTTAAAAGCAGAAATGGGTAACGAATTAATGTTTACGTCGTCATGTTGTTGTTGTTGTCGTTCGTCATGTCTTTAGATGGATTCCCCCGTCTCCTCGACAAAGGTGGCAGTACGTCGCAGGTCCTCCAGTCCTCCGTAGAGCTTCCGGGCCACTGGTATTGGGTCGGGCCAGGTTTTCTCTCGAAGCGCTTGATGGAGCGGGCAGGACTGCAGCAGATGTTCTGTTGTCTGGCTGCCTGTTCTGCAGGGGCACTGCTTTGTGTTGCTATGTCGTCATTTGATTAAGCTGTTCTAAGAAATAGATTGGCCATTGGTTGTTCCTAAGAAATAGATTGGCCATTGGTTGTTCCTAAGAAATAAACTGGCCATTGGTTGTTCCTAAGAAATAAATTGGCCATTGTGTTCAATGCTAAGATCGATGCTCTTGGCCATGGTTGTTCCTAAGAAATAGAACACAAGGCCATTACAGGTTGCGGCTTCGCAATAAGAAATAATTGATCCCAAATATAGTAAAGCAAAGAATGATCAATGTATCTCGTTGTTGATCGATGCTCTTCCCAAAATATCCAATCTCCCAACCTGTATTCTGCTAATGTAAAAGACGTTCCACAAGGACTTCACAAGAATTCTTACAGTTAATTTTGAAAAAAAAAATGCCTGTACGCGATAAATACCCCTGCATTTAATTTACAAAAAAAGAAACCATTTGTGGTCCACATTTCTCAATATAGTTTTCTGTTTGTGGTGTGTGATCTGAATTTTCTGCGGCCAAGTTGATTTTAATGAAGAAGCAAACGCTCAGACCACGATGTTGGATACTTTTATGAGCAGTTTTTTTCTATTTATTTTTTTTTTTTTTTTTACACAAATCTTAACAGTAACTTTGTAAAGTCTGGAAAAAAAAACTTCTGGCGGGCTAAGTGGTAAGAGCCATAAATGGAAGGAATTTTGATAATATAAGTGATTTTAAAACTGCCACTCTGCCCAAAGCAGTTCGTTGTCTTCTTACCCAAATCTTGAACAAATGTTTTATGTCTGCTGATCATTTTTTTTCTGAGTAATTCATATCTGCAGTTTTGCGAATCATTAGTAAACCGGATTCCGATAATTTTGAACTTTTGTGGTGTTACACGCTAGACCGCTGACTCCCTGGGTACGAGATGAGTGAACATTGCAGGTAAGTGCAGTAACTTGTAAGAGTTCGTTGTAAATCCCGTTGTAGGTGTTCAGCTTGCAGATGACAAAATTCACCAGACGGCATTCAAACGAAGAGGATCCTTCTATTTACAAACATTGAAGAATATCAGAACAACAAACAGCAATCAACTGACTTTCAGGGTCAAAAAGTTGTACCGGAACTCAATCGTACATGCCACAGCCAATATTTCTACTGGTTGCAGCTTTTCATTGACGAGACTCAAACTCGGTGAAAATTCGAACGCTTCTTTGCTCGACAATGTCTAGAACTCTTCAGCCACTCTCATTTCTCTCTCCTCCTCCCAGTGGCACAGCTCTCATCCTTTTTATATATTATCTAAAGAATATTCTCGAACATACTCGGTCATTCTTTTCTAGAATATTCTCCATATCGGCAAGCTCAACCAATGAAACCACGACAAGCTTATGCGAATGTGATTCGATCAGCTTCTACAACATCCTCGAACCTTCGGAATGCACTAGCAACTTACGGAGATTTGGTAAACATTCTAACATAATCTCGAATATTCCAATCGCATTATCAATCGATCCGAAAACAAAATTGAGCAATAAGGCATAGTTCAAAATCCAACTGTTTTCAGTTATCAACGAGACACTGACCGAAATACAGAGATCTAAACGCAATAAATAAAAGGAGGCTTGCAACTCGTCCTTATTGCTATGACGTCTTTCATGAAAGTTCCTCCTCTCTTGCCTTCCCTTTAAATTGTAACATGCGGGTCCACTTCATACCTAACTGGTCCATTTTTTTTGTTTGTTTTGCTGGTTGGTTGTTTTTTTTTTTCCCCTCCCCTTGCTGTTTTGTTTGTTTGTTTGTTTTTAGACACGAAGGAACACGTAGAATATGAGAATCTTAGAATTAACAGGAAATTGGTGTATTTATTATGATTGCTCATCACAACGTGTCCTTTTAATGACAGTTTTTTTCTGCAATCTTCAAGCCCGAAGAATCGTGGCTAGCGAAAGGGAGGTACCCCCCCCCCCCCCCCCCCCCCCCCCCCCCCCCCACATCAATTAGCAGGAATCCAAATGAGCCTGAACAACAGCAACCTAAAACATACATCTGCAATGTTTAGAGCGAAACCACTGTATTAAGGACAGCTGGAACACTCTCGATGACACTTGTTCTCAACCAACCAACCAACCTCCACCCCCCCTCCAACCCCCGGTTTCTCCCTACCGTGAAAGAGTTGCATCGGCCCTTTGTGGCCTTCGTGTTTAGCTGGGCTTACATCATCATTGTCGAAAATAATTTGTGGTTTAGAGCAACGATTTACAATTTATCATAAAACTACATTACTGAAAAAGAATTATCTGTAACAACGATTTAAATTTATAATGAGAGCATGTTACTTGAAAGATTGTACTGAAGAACGACTTACAGTTTGAAATACAAATTGCATTACTTGAAGAAAAAAATATCTGTACCGACGCCTCATGATTTACAATAAAACCAGATTATGTGAAAACGTTTAATGAATAACAACGTCTTATAACATAGATGTCATTAGAAGTAGTTTAACCTAAAACAACGCCTAAAACTTTCAGGTAAATAAAGCTATTACTTAAAAGACTGTGATTAATACGACGTCTGTAAGTTAGAATATCACCGTTGCTTGAAAGCTTGTGATCAAGAACAACGCCTTTTAATCTAAAATGTAGGCAATGCTAAAAAGATTACGATCTGAAACAACGCCTTTTGATTTAAAATGTAGACAATGCTTGAAAGACTGGAATTAATGATAACAGCCGATGGTTTCAAATATAGACACATAACTTGAAATATTTGATCAATTACAATGTCCTATAACTTAAGATATCAGTAGACTTACTTCAAATATTCTGATCATTTTATGTTTGAAATATAAACATTATTTCAAACATTCTGATAAATGATTGCGCCTTATGTTTTAAAACAATAACATTACTGAAACATTGTTATCAATGGCAGTGCCTTCAATCTGGAACATAAACATAAGTTAAAAGATGTCGATCAATAATGGCGTCTTATAAATTACGATTAAAACTTATTTCATAACATGCTCTCTACGTATCATTGTCAACCCCTCTCTCTCTCTCTCTCTCTCTCTCTCTCTCTCTCTCTCTCTCTGTGTGTGTGTGTGTGTGTGTGTGTGTGTGTGTGTGTGTGTGTGTGTGTGTGTGTGTGTGTGTGTGTGTGTGTGTGTGTGTGTGTGTGTGTGTGTGTGTGTGTGTGTGTGTGTGTGTGTGTGTGTTTACGTGCACGGAGTTACGTCTTTCGTCTCACTGGATTTATCGAGCTAATTATTCAAATCACACTAGTTTTCTACTGATTTCATCGGCATAGTTTATTTCAGAAAAAAAGGATCATCATGAAATAAGTATATAATTATGTAAGGAATGTCTTAGAGTAGAGTGAATACACATGGACCTACAGTCGGTCCTTGTGACATGCCTTCTGCGACCTGCCTTTCAGAAAAAAAAATATAATAATACCCAAGTAAAGAAACCGACTTGGTTTGGTTTAAGAAGCAAGAGTTCAAGAGAAATTCAGTTTTGTGATCAATACTTAAGAAACGGAAAGGTATAGGAGGATACAGGAGGTCGGGGTTAGATTAAATGAAAATAGATCGGAAATAAGAGCCAGAAAAAGATAATGCAACGAAGAAAAGAAGAAGAGCAGGATAAAGACAGACCGGAACAAAAGGGAAGAAGAAAATGTGGGAAACGTGGACAGTAGAGAGAAGAACCAAAAACAAAGTATGAAGGAGAACAAGCGAAATTACGGAACAAAAAAGAACATGCGCAAGAGAACCCAGAACAAGGAAGAGAAAAAAAAATCAAATACAAAAAGACACCAGAAAAGGAGCATGAGAAAGAGAAGAATCAGGCATGAAATTAAAAAAAGATATAAACAGACAGATAAGAAAGAGATAGAAAGATGTCCCTAAATTTGTTTTTCAAAGCCCAGATCTTTCAAGTTAAAAAAAAATAGATAACCTGACTCAAAAAAGATGTGCTAAAGGCGGGTAAAAAAAAGGAAGGGGGAGAAAACGATATTTCGACTCCTGTGACACTCACATCTTACCACATTCTCCACATGAACAGGTTTTCTATTATCGCCTGCCTCTCACATTTGCTCGATGATACGTCAAATATGTTACCGCGTCAGAATTTCCCTAGGCAGGTTTATTTCAGAATTTTATAATCGCCCTGGTAGGTTTGTTCCTTTCCTTTCCCCTCCGCAATATTATCAGAATGTGTGTGTGTGTGTGTGTGTGTGTGTGTGTGTGTGTGTGTGTGTGTGTGTGCGTGCGTGCGTGCGTGCGTGCGTGCGTGTGTGTGTGTATGTGTCTGTCTGTCTGTCTGTCTGTCTGTCTGTCTGTCTGTCTGTCTGTCTGTGTCTCTGTGTGCGTGCGTGTACGTGTGTGTGTGTGTGTGTGTGTGTGTGTGTGTGTGTGTGTGTGTGTGTGTGTGTGTGTGTGTGTGTGTGTTTCAGTTTATGTGTTATTATAAGTGATTTGTGTTTGTTTATCGCTAACCTTCAGTGGTAGGAGCGTGTGGAATTGTCTTTATGATAGCAAAGACAAATGATTTTTTTTCTATCTTTCAACTGATTTGAATGCTTATTTCATTAGATTTCAGAAACAGGAATAGTTAAATGTGCTTTTGATTCAATTTTCCTGACTAACATGTATGCACAAAGTGTGTCTACGTAATCAAACAATTTTTGCCTGGTCCATGTGTGTGTGTGTGTGTGTGTGTGTGTGTGTGTGTGTGTGTGTGTGTGTGTGTGTGTGTGTGTGTGTGTGCGCGTGTGTGTGCGTGTGCGTGCGTGCATGCGTGCATGCGTGCATGCGTGCGTGTGTGTGTTCGAAGGAAGATGGTGATTTGCGGGTGTCTTCTGTTCATTTTTTTTGTTGGTAATCCCAGGCAGAATTTCATGGTGTTTTTTTCCCCCGCTTCTGAATTAAACATACACTTGAAAACTAACAACTGAACACTTACGGAAGCAGAATGAGAAATACCCTATCAATATCTGTGCATAAGTTTAACTACAGAAAAATATTTAGAAAACAATTATCAGTAAGTCCACAACATAAACATACAAATTACAAGACAAAAATTGCGTGTCCCTGTTCTTTGACGTACTTACTAATAATTCTTTTTTGAAATTTGTATTAATTTTCGCCTGCGGTGACTTCACTTTGAGAATAAATGAAAAGTTGAATATTCTTAAAAAAAAAAAAAAAAAGTCTTCCTTCCTGAAAAAAAAAATCCGGGTCAAATTTGTCAGTAGGGGGTGGACAAACGGGGACACGCACTGACTTGTTACAGTGGTCTCACTCAATCTCTCTTCTCTCCTCCTCTCTCTCTCCCCCAGCTCAAACAATCTCCCGGGCTGCAGGCAAGGCCGGTCATTTTCCGCCTGGCTGGCTGCGTCATATCAGCCTTTTCTGCTCGAGAGCTCCCTGGTTATCCCCCCTATATTATGTAACGCTGCTGGGGGTGAGTGGCCTTAATCACGGGCCTGGATTATGAAACGTGAGCTCTGATTGGTTCGTTCCTCGCGTTACCGTTGGTCACGTGACGAGGGGGACTGAAGGGGGGGGGGGGGGGGTATAGGGTGGGGGGGGGGGGGGGGGGGGGGGCGATGGGGAATGAAAATGTTGATTTTTCATTATGGTGCCGGAGCCAAGGGCGTGTTCAACTGCCGCGCTCAGAGTGGTGATGATTTTTTTTTTCTTTTTGCTCTGTCTTTGTGTCTGTGTGTCTGTCTGTGTCTGTGTGTCTGTCTGTCTGTCTGCCTGCCTGTCTGTCTGTGTCTTTGTCTGTCTGTCTGTCTGTCTGTATGTCTCTCTGTCTCTCTCTCTCTCTCTCTCTCTCTCTCTCTCTCTCTCTCTCTCTCATTTTTGCTTCTTACTATATACATTTTTTTTTCTTCCTCAGAGGACTAGAGGTAAAAAAAAAAGTATTGATGCTGTGTCCATTACCATCTTAAAATAAAACTCTCTCTGTCTCTCTGTCTCTCTGTCTCTGACTCTCTGTCTGTCTGTCTGTCTGTCTGTCTGTCTGTCTCTCTCTCTCTCTCTCTCTCTCTTTCTATCTCTCATTTTTGCTTCTTACTATATACATTTTTTTCTGCCCCAGAGGGCTAGAGGTAAAAAAAAAGTATTGATGCTGTATCCATTAC
Organism: Conus betulinus; assembly: GCA_016801955.1. NCBI lineage: Eukaryota > Metazoa > Mollusca > Gastropoda > Neogastropoda > Conidae > Conus > Conus betulinus. The sequence goes on from JADBJO010005168.1 coordinate 120,497, forward strand.
CATCTTAAAATAAAATTCTCTCTCTCTCTCTCTCTCTCTCTCTGTCTCTCTCTCTCTCTCTCTCTCTCTCTCTCTCTCTCTCTCTCTCTCTCTCTCTCTCTCTCTCTCTCTCTCTGCTGCTGCTGCTTTCATTCATGAAAATTTCCTTTCCCGCTTACCCAAGCTGTTTTCTCACAATTCATTCATTCACGTTCTTGCTGGGGAGTTAGAGGACTTTAATGAACGTATTGTTATACTCATGGTTTTCTCTGTGTATTTCTTCGCCCGTGAACTACTGATAAAGGCATCTGGTATATCATGAAAGAAAAGCATGATGACAGGGATTAATGTTTTTTTTTTCTTCTTCGCGTTGTGTCTCGGCTTTCATTGGTCTTCTCCATCTTCTCCTCTACTTCATCCCTGCACCACCACCACCCCCCCCCCCCTTCCTTCCTCTTTCCCCACCTCTCCCCCATCCTTCCCATTCTCCTGCTGCTTTGGGGTCCTCCTCTTCCCCCCATCTGGTCGTCTGATATCGTCCACGTCGTTGTCTTTTGTGGTGTTGATGGTGTTGTTTGAGCTGTTGTTGGTACGGTTGTTGTTGGTGTTGTTTGAACTGTTGTTGGTACGGTTGTTAATGGTGCTGTTTGAACTATCGTTGGTACGCTTGTTGTTGGTGTTGTTTGAACTATCGTTGGTTATGGTTGTTGTTGGTGTTGTATGAACTATCGTTGGTACGGTTGTTGTTGGTGTTGTTTGAACTATCGTTGGTACGGTTGTTGTTGGTGTTGTTTGAACTATCGTTGGTACGGTTGTTGTTGGTGTTGTTTGAACTGTTGTTGGTACGGTCTTTGATGGTGTTGTTTGAACTGTTGTTGGTACGGTCTTTGATGGTGTTGTTTGAACTGTTTGTTGGTACGGTTGTTGATGGTGCTGTTTGAACTGTTGTTGGTTGGTACGGTTATTGATGGTGTTATTTGAACTGTTGTTGGTACGGTTACTGCTGCTACAGCTGGTGATTGTATTATTGCGACTATGAACTATCACCGGTTTTGGTGGTGGTGGTGGTGGTGGTGAGTGTCCGTGCGTGCGCGCGCGCTCGCGCGCGCGCGTATGCGCGCGCGCGCGCGCGTGTGTGTGTGTGTGTGTGTGTGTGTGTGTGTGTTGCTGAGGCAAAAGTTTACCACACACACACACACACACACACACACACACACACACACACACACACACATACTTACATATATACATACATACATAAACAGACAGACAGAGATACAGTCAGACAGACAGACAGACAGACAGCCAGCCCAGACAGACTGACAGACAGACAGACTGACAGATAGACAGACAGGCAGATGACAGACACACGCACCAGCACACACACACACACACACACACACACACACACACACACACACACACACACACACACACACAGGTGACAGACAGACGGACAAAACCGAAATGATCATTGCATAGAATCAGTTTGTTAACTCAGGTAAGAGACAAGTTTAAAATCATTATCATGCAGACAATAGAAAAAAAGATCATTCAAACGCAAGTTTTGACCAAACGTTTTTCTTTGTCCAGAGATTGCGATCGAAAAGGGAAGAAGTAAAAATAAGAACGAACAGACAAGGAATAACACCACCCACCACCCCTCCCACCACCACCACCACCACCAGCCCATTTTTTGTTGATGGAAAATGTTTGCTGACTGTAATAGTTGCTGCTGCGTGCTGTCTTCCGATGCTGCCCCTTGATCAGACTAGAGTTATCTGTCATGCCACCCATCTTTATCGATGAGACCTGGAATGGATGACGTCAGATCACGTGGTGCACAGGCCCACTATCCACAACGTCCTGTCTGGAGGCAACTTGCAGGCCATTCATCAACTGCCAAAAAATGTAAATGAATAAATAATAGAAGGAAAAAAATGAAAGTAGAAAATCAAAAAATTACGATACCTCTCTCTCTCTCTCTCTCTCTCTCTCTCTCTCTCTCTCTCTCTCTCTCTCTCTCTCTCTCTCTCTCTCTCTCTCTGCCGCCCAGGTATTTTGATCTGTTGTTCTGAAAATGTAACATGGGTTGTAATTATGAGAGATACGTGTGTGTGTCGTGGTGTTTAACTTTCTTTTAACCCATTGTCTTTGTTTGTGTTTATCTTGAGAAATATCTTTGAACAAACATGCCTCCCTCATACAGAAAAAATATACCATAGACTGGAGATGCTTGGAGATAATAGACTGGAGATGCTTGGAGACAATAGACTGGAGATGCTTGGAGAGACTACTGCTGCAGTCTGAAAGGTCATCATGGCATGTCAGTCAGCAGGGGGAGGCGGGGGGAGGGGGGAGGGGGGGGGGACAATGGCTGTTGTCCATGCTTCCTATTTCTCCAAGTATTGTAATGCTTTGATGTGTGTGTGTGTGTGTGTGTGTGTGTGTGTGTGTGTGTGTGTGTGTACGTGTGTGTGTGTGTGTGTGTGTGTGTGTGTGTGTGTGTGTGTGTGTGTGTGTGTGTGTCCGCGCGCACGCGCGCGCGCGCATACGCTTGCATTTGTATGTTAGAGATTCATCATATCATCGAGTGATTTTGATTATGTGAGACATTTGTGACTTGTTTATTTCTTGCTTCATATTTATGAAGTTCGCCTCTATTTCCTTTCTTCTATCTTTGGCATGAATACAGCTGTTTATTGTAGTTTATGCTTTTGTTCACACTTTGTAAGCGCTTTGAGCTCATCAGAGATGGGGCGCATATAAATTTCATTATTATTGTTATTATTATCATTATTATTATTATTATTAATTACAGGATCTTTGAGGGGCATGATTGATCTTAGGCCTGACGACACACAAAAAACGCTCATGCTTTTTTTTCCCACCAACTCAGTCCTTCAGTTTAGCTATACATAATTCTTTTTTTTTAACTCGATTTTACTTTCAAAGAACTTTGTTGTAGAACCGTTCTCTCTGTTTTTCAAGCCGCAAAATACATTTAGTTCTTAGTTTACACACACACACACCCAGTCCACCCCACCCCCACCCCCCACCCTCCCTCTCCTCTTCCTCCACCAACCAAAGACAAAAGCGAAAATCTAGAAAAGGTAGCTTCAATGAAAAGAAATGCGACTGCCAGATGGAACAGAACGTATTGAAGACATGTGTGATCCAGGCACCTCAAACGGAATGGAGAGCCCCCAAAGTACTGCAATAACATCTACGTCTCCTATCTTTATAAACTTCAAACTGCATTAGCATCTTGCCCGTCCCTTCCACCCACACCCGTCCACACCCACAACCTCCTCCTTAGCCAGCCCCCAACAAAAAAAGCCAGTAAAACCTAAGCTAACAGCAAATTAAAATAAGATAAACCTGACTGTTTAGATGGTCAGTAGGACACATGTATGGAATACAAGTTCCTTTGTTTTCGCTGGAGATAGTGAGTCTCGTTATGTGGTATCCATCCGGCAACTCAGAAGGCAGCGCAACCGTAGCGTCTATATGATATTCCCCTCCCCGTCTTTCTCCTTCACATCCTTCTCTCTCTTTCTCTTCGTTTTCTTCTTTCTTCTTCTTTCTTCTTCTTCTTCTTCTTCTCTCTCTCTCTCTCTCTCTCTCTCTCTCTCTCTCTCTCTCTCTCTCTCTCCTCTCTCTTCTGACCTATTTTATCAATAAATTAAAAGAAAAAGAAACAAAGGGCAAGAATCGGAGACAAACTTTTGGGCATTCACTATAACAGAACTTCAAAGACAGGTCTCTTTCTTCTCATTTTTTTCACATACTCTGTCCTCCTTAATACATTTGCCTCCTCTACCCCTTTTCTCTCTTTCATAATAATAATAATAATGAATACTTATATAGCGCCTATTCTCAGCTAGAGACCAAGCTCTAAGCGCTTTACAATCAACACTCGTTTACACAACGGGCTGCCTACCTGGGTAGTGCCGGCTGAAGAGCTGCCAGCTAGCGCTTCATTCAGTCGTTTCCCGTATCATCCAGTCAGTATCGTTCAATATCGATCACTCATTTTCCTTACTTCCTTCATTCTTTCCATTTTTCTCTCAGGGTGCATGCTATGTGTAACCTGTCATCCATACCAACGGCCAAACTGGCCTACTCTTCCGAATGTTGGTGATGGGATTTTACGTGTGTGCAAGATGTTATGCGTGCGTTCACACACGGAACCTCGGTTTATAGTCTCATTCGAAGGACTAGTCATTCCTATTAAAAGAAATTCTCGTTTTTGCTCGTTGTTTTCTTTCTTCGTCTGCTTTATGTTTCAGCTGTCCTTATTTTCCATACCCTCTTGTGAAAGCCCCCGAAATAGTCCTTAACTTAATGGGTCTCATTTTTTAAAAAAAAAAGGGAAATGTGACTTTCGTTATTAAGACAACTTTTAGTGGTTATGAGAATTTTATTCTGTGTATACTGAGAGAGTTTATTCTGTGAGAGACTGAGAGAGAGAGAGAGAGAGAGAGAGAGAGAGAGAGAGAGGAGAGAGAGAAGAGAGAGAGAGAGAGAAAACAAGAGAGAGGGGGAGGAAGGGAGGGAGAGAGGAGTGTAAATATAAAAAACGAAACACACAAAGAACGTAAGCAAACCCACATACGATGCAGGTTTATACATATTTGATTTTCCCTCCGATTTGGAGCCAGTTCGGTGTAGTCATAAATGTAGTGTGTGGCTGACGGTACTTGGCTTTGAAAATAATGCGTACTGCTGAGTTTTGAAGAGTGCTCTCCCGTAGCTGAAGGATGAAATCAGACTAGCTGGAGAGGAGGAGAGGGTATCAATACTCCAGTCTAGACAGGATAGGGGGAAATATTCAGTCTTTACAGCATCCACTGAAAGGACTATTCTGGTTGAGCTCATCCTTCAAACTCAAAATAACAAGCCTGGCAGGCAGACTTTGGTGATATCTGTTTTATTGAGGGGGTGGATTCTGCGCTAAAACCTTGGTTTTATTTCTGTCAGAGACCGCACTAGAACTTATGGCGATGGAAGAAACGTAGAGAACGCCTCTGAACAGCAGATCCAGAGATATCTTCAGTGAAAAAAAAAAAGGGGGGGGGGGGGGGGGGGGGGGTATCAGCTTCCTATTGTGTAAATGTCCGTTAACTCGGTTGTAGAACTTGAATTGCACAAAAGGCTGGGGGCGGAGGGGGGAAAGAGGGAGGGGGGGGGGCTTGCACGTGAAGATACTGGGTGCGTTTGTCTGTTCATGTGAACTCATGGCACAATCAGTACCCGGAGCAGTGTAATGATAGAATAACTTCCACAGTCGTAAACAATGTATGGTCAGCTTCCAGCGTACACTCACAGTGTGATGCCACTGCACAGTTGCGTCTGATCTTCTTCTTTACGGCAGCAAAATCAGTTTTGGGGTAATCTTGTCTGACGTCGTCATCTTCGTTAGTCTCCTCCTTCTCCATCTCTCCTCCTCCTCCCCCCCCTCCTCCCCTCCTCCTTCTCCTCCTCCTCCTCCTCCTCCTCATTCTCACCCTCCTTCTCCTCCTCTTCCTCCATCTTTTTAAAAATTTTTCTTCTTCTTCTTTTTCTTCTTCTCTCTCTTTCTTCTTCTACCTAATACTACTACTGCTGCTACTACCACCACGTACCACTACTACTACTACTACTACTACTACTACTACTACTACTCTCTCGACCTTCCTTACCAAATCAATACAAAAAAAGGAAAGAAAAAACGCAAGAAGAGGAGACAAAATAGAAGGCGTTCGCTGTCTTAGAACTTCAAAGGCAGGTCACTTTCGTCTCCGTTTTTTTCTTTTGCTCTTCCACCTTCCTTAGTATGTACTCCACCTTTCCGCTCTTTTTTTTTTTTCTTTTCTTACCTTTTAAAAAAAAATTCTGTTTTTCCAGGTGTTCTCGTTCTTCGTCTTCTTTGTATTTCAGCTGTCCTACTTTTCCATACTCTCTTGTGAAAGCCCCAGAGACTGCCGTTAACTTACTAGTTTTCGTTTAAAGGAAAGGATAATGTATGTCCCTTCACTATGAAGACTCAATACAGTTGGTGACTGATGACGTTTATTCTGTGTTTCCAAAAGAGAGAGAGAGAGAGAGAGAGAGAGAGCGAGAGAGAGAGAGAGAGAGAGAGAGAGAGAGGCGTAAATAGAAACGAACCACACAAAGAGCATAAGAACATATGATGCAGGTTTGTATATCTTTGATTTTCCCTCCGATCTGGAACCAGGTAATTGTAATCATAAGTGTAGGGCGTGGCTCATTTGTACATGGCTTTGAAAATAATGCGTGCTGCTGAGTTTTGAAGAGTGTGTTCTCCCGTAGCTGGAAGGTGACATTAGACTGGCCAGAGAGGCAAGAGCATCAATAATCTAGTCTAGACAGGATAGGGGGAAGCAATCAGTCTTTACAGCGTCTACTGAAAGGAATATTCTGGTTGAGCTCATCCTTCAAACTCAAACTAACAAGCCTGGCAGACTTTTCCGTGATTTCTATTTATATAGAGAGTGGATTCTGTAGTAGAACCTTCGTTTTTATGTTCTGACGGAGACTGCACAAGAACCTATGGTGATGAAAAGAACATAGAGAACGCCTATGAACAGGAGATCCAGAGAAGAGGAGATAATTCAATGAAAAGAGCGGGCAAGTATTGGCTCCCTATTGTATAGATGTCTCTTAACTTGGTTGCAGTACTTAAATAGGACAAAAAGATGGGGGTGGATAGGATGGGGGAGGGGGGGGGGGGGGGGGGCAGGGGGGCTTGCACGTGAAGATACTGGGTGCCTTTGGTCTTTTCATGTGTGAGTTCGTGGGACACTCAGAACCAGGAGCTGTCTAATAGAAAGGAAAATCCCAC
>JADBJO010005168.1:137322-147322 GCA_016801955.1 Conus betulinus
CTATCTGCCTGTCTTCAGTTTGTTGCATAAAAGTTAGAAGTTTAATGTTCAGAAGTTTGGAGAGTGTTCTGTGCCTTCTTCACATCTTCCTGGCTTTCTGGCTCTCTGATCAATTCTGTTTCATTTTATAATGGGACAAATTTGCAGCCTTTAAAAGTATATGTACTAAAACTGCAAAACATGAAACAAACGAATCACAAGACAAAACGCGACGCGTTTGGACCTCTTAGGCCTTCTTCAAGCAAGACAAACAACACTCAGGACAACGGAAATGAAGGACGAGCAGTCACTTATCTTCTCAATTTGTTTAGATTTATTTCCGCCTGCAGTCGCCTCACTGCGCAATCAAATGGCGTAGTGTGGAACGAACGAGCCCAAAATACGCTACTTTTTATTTCAATTTAGCAATGTGTGGAAAAATAGTAGCGCTAGCACTGCCTCAGTGATAGTTATGACAAACAAGAAGGGTAAGTGTTGCACCTGACATGAGCATATACGTGACCACAATGTGACAGATGTATAAACACGGATTATCATTTATTTTAGACTGGCTCAGGCATTGGATCCTGAATATTGCTGAACATAACATACAGTCGAAAGAGACACGAAGAAAGTAACGTCAGTGTTACTATTTTGAACGACAATTGTAAATGAGACTAGGGGACTGTTTATTATTTGTTTTCCATGCCGTGTTCAAGGCTGCTTTTCCCTCAAAAGACAATTATAGAGAGCAGCTGACATTCACTGACGCCTTTCTCGTGAGCTTCATGCATCTAATTTGTCAGAAACAGCTGATGTTTTTGACCCTCTTAACGGTTTGCTGAAAGTCACAGCAACTGCGATGATTGTGTACCATAACAGCCAACAGGGAACTATCGTAATCATATAGCAATGGTGATGACACGCGTGCTCTCTCGCTCTCTCTCTCTCTCTCTCTCTCTCTCTCTCTCTCTCGCTCTCTCTCTCTCTCTCTCTCTCTCTCTCTCTCTCTCTCTCTCTCTCTCTCTCTGCATGCAAACACATACTCAGTAGACATAAAAGCGTCTTGCACGAGTGGGGTGGACACACACACACACACACACACACACACACACACACACACACACACACACACACACACACACGAGAGCGCGCAAGCACGCACGCACGCTACAGAGACAGATAGACAGACCGACAGGAAGCAAAAACGATACAATATCTTGCTTGAACAATTGCTGCTTCATTCTCTCTCAGTGATGGATTCACTGTCGCTCTTTCTCTTCTTCTTCTTCTTCTTCTTCTTCTTCTTCTGAGAGAGAGAGAGAGAGAGAGAGAGAGAGAAAGAAAGAGAGAGAGAGAGAGCGTTGGGGCAAACACAATCAGATCGGTTAATAGATTGGAAAGAGACAGAAAGGCAGACAAAGACAGAGAGATAGAGAGATGGAAGAGAAAGATATAAAACCTGATACTGAGAGAGAGAGAGAGAGAGAGAGAGAGAGAGAGAGAGAGAGAGAGAGAGAGAATCAATTTATCGTATTGTCTTCCTGTCAATCGATTCACTGTCGTCCTTCTATCTGCTTTAACTCGACTGAACAATTTGATAGAATTGGTGTAACACACTTGTAGGGTCCGCTCTGTTCATCGTCATTATCATCGTCAATGACGTCATCATCAGCAACATCATCTACAACGATGGCAACATGTAATCCGCTCTGTTTCATCGTCATTATCATCGTCGTTGTCGTCATCATTAGCAACATCATCTGCAACGATGGCAGCAAGGACTAGTCACTACAAAACAGCAACTTCAATAACAGCGTGAGCATTAGCCTACTCTTTATCTTGTTTTCTCACTCTTCCTTTTGGTCTTTCTCTCTCCTCTCTCTCTCTCTCTCTCTCTCTCTCTCTCTCTCTTCTCTCTCTCTCTCTCTCTCCTCTCTCTCTCCTCTCTCTCTCTCCTCTCTCTCTCTCTCTCTCTCTCTCTCTCTCTCTCTCTCTCTCTCTCTCTCCATTTGATCAGTTTGACAAAAGCTGAAATAAAATGTCCGGCACTGACGGCATTAAGACTTCAAAGACAGGTAACTTTCTTTTTCACCTTTTTTTTTTTGTTGTTGTTAATACTTCTCCCATTCTGTAATTCTCTCTCTTCTCTCTCTCTCTCTCTCTCTCTCTCTCTCTCTCTCTCTCTCTCTCTCTCTCTCTCTCTCTCTCTCTCTTTGTTTTTGCTTTTGCTTTCTTTAATTTCCATTTTTTTCAATCCATTATTTTCCTGTTCTTTGTCTTTGTCTTCTGTATACCTCAGCTGACCAGATGGTCCACACCATCCTGTGAAAGCCTCCAGGAGTTGTCCTTCCTGAATGGCCCCTTAATGCAAAGAAACAATAATGTTGCTTTCGCATTGCAGATTCATTTTGATTGGTGATTGAAAGGCTGTATTATGTTCTTCCTTTTAAAACGGTATCCAGGATTTAACTAGGTTTGAGAAGGACATGCCTCTGTGATGATGGTCAGAGAAATTGAATGGTACAAGAGGTTAACGTCTCACTGGTGGAGTTGATAGAACTGTGGGGCTCTGAACTTTTCATTTGACTGAGATCGAACGCTAGAAAGGAGTGAACTATGACCTCAAAATTCTACACTCATAGTTGGATGTCTGATGGGAATCAGATTTACAATCTGTCTGATTGTAACGCTAAGCATTGCTCTTAACTGGCTTGTCTTCAGCTGACTTTAACAGATTGGTATATTCCACATTCAATCACATTTTTGTGAAGATGAAAAAAACGTCTTTAAAGAATAAATGCACATGCTGTCATCCATAAAACATGAAAAACACTAAAAAGGACACTCTGTGCATCCATATGTATTTCAGTGCAATCCTTTTTCTATACAGAAATGGGGGTAAGGTAAAGAGAGAAGGGCTCTAAACAAACTGAAACAAACTGACTCAGATTTACATGTGATTCTCTTTTAGAACGTCTTGTGAAAGAATGATAGTGTAGAAGAGGCCCTGAGCCTGGTGTGTTCGTAAAATCTGGCCTCAAGTTGAAAAAGATTTGTGAATGAAAAACTCCACCTACGTGATCAATGATTAGGTGTCTTCTACCTTTGCTTGTCCTTCGCTCTCCATCCTGACTCTCATTGATTTATCGTCGTCCAGTCATCCTCCTTCGTTCTTTTCCTACTGTCTGATAAGCTATGGTAAACAAGACTTTGTTCTTCATGTTTGTTTCACACGCTTGGCGTCCTTCTTTTCTATTTCTGTCTTTGTTTTTCTTTTTTGTTTTGTTTATAATTCGTTATTTCAAAAACGTCCATCTCTCTCTCTCTCTCTCTCTCTCTCTCTCTCTCTCTCTCTCTCTCTCTCTTATCTCTCTCTTTACTACTGTACAAAAAATATCAACCAATGGGCTGTGGGTTTGTGGGTGTAATCCTCTCATGCAGTTCTATTCAGAGATTTGGGGGCTGGAGGTGAGTGTACCTTACAGTCCACAAGTCTACGAAAGCTAACCACTGAATTACGCTGGCTGGTTTGTCTTCTCTTCATCTACCGTCTTCTTCTCCCTTCTGCTCTTTTCTGTTGTGTTCTGTTGTTGTTTTTCCTCGTTAGCCATAAATTGGGTCTTCCAATTTGTCCCTCACTATTTTTTCTTCAGTTCCAATTCCAGGTCATGGGTATTTTGCATCTCTCTTTTTTCTAATATAAGAAAGAGTGATTGGTTCTGTAACTTCTCCAAAAGCAGCAAAAAAAGTTCGTAGAGAAAGATGAAACAAAACCTCGGAAGTAGCTGTTGCAGGCGTAGAGGATGTTTTGATTAAATCAGTAAACCAACCACCTTGAATGGAGGGAAGAACAAAGCACAGACATCAGTTTTGTGTCACGGGTGTTCCTGGAAGAAGAAGAGAATCCTTCCTCCCTCGTGTTCCCCTTTGTTCCTCCCCCTTTTCTGATGTCCGTCCTCCATTGGCCATCAAACAAAGACTTCCATAGTGTTTGCCCATGATTCTTTTCCTTTTCTATCCTTCAATTCCTTCCCACCTTCAAGAGGCAGCATAATTCACATTTCTCCTTTAAAATGTTCTGTGGATGTCTGATTCTGATGCTGACAGGAACAAAATCTAAATTCTTGAATATCATGAAAAAGAAACCTGGGGTGGACGTTTCTGGTGTCGACATTGATCACGTGATGACAATGTCAATGATTCCGTCGCCTGGTATGGATGGAACAGCACGTATAGATATCAGACCTGTGGAAAGATGATCTGGAACAGGCAAAAGAGTCCCGTACAATGAAAACAATAATGACAATGATAAAGCACCAATAACAACTATAATGATACTAATACAACGACAACAATAATGGTAATAGTAAAGCACCAATGATAACGATAATGATGATGATGATGATGATAATAACAACAAAATAAATATAATAATAATAATGATAATAATGATAGATGATGATGATGATGATGATAATAATAATGATAATAACAACAACAACAACAACGACAACAACAACAACAACAAATATCTGGCATTACATAAATTTGATATCATTATAGTTCTTCATTATATGCATTATACATGTAGTTCTTTTTTTTATTTTCCCTCCCAGTTCCCATCACCATTCACCATTCCCACCCAAACCCTGTCTCCCCTTTTCAAGCTCGTGATCTCCCCCCCCCCCCCCTCTCTCTCTCTCTCTCTCTCTCTCTCTCTCTCTCTCTCATTCCCCCACACTCACCCACCCCATCCCTTACATGATTAAACTTTCAAACTGGGACAGTTCCTCTGGAAAGAGGCAAGCGCAGGTTACACGAAGGCAATTTCTGTAGCAATTCCTTTCACAGGGAGCAAGGTTCAGTGAGTTTCTTCCTTAATCGCATTTCGTTGTGTCACTGAGTGTACGTGTTTGGGCGTTCATTCGTGTGTGTGTGTGTGTGTGTGTGTGTGTGTGTGTGTGTGTGTGTGTGTGTGTGTGTTCTATGTGTGTACGTGTTTGAGCGTTCATTCATGTGTGTGTGTGTGTGTGTGTGTGTGTGTGTGTGTGTGTGTGTGTGTGTGTGTGCGTGTATGTGTGTGTGTGTGTGTGTGTGTGTGTGTGTGTGTGTGTGTGTGCACTATACCTGTGTACACCGTCTCCTTTCTAACAGTGTCAGAGAGAACGTTTTTTGTTCGTTTGTTTTAGTCTTGAAACAGTTCACCATGCGGTGAAGAGGCTTCGATGTACGCAGGGCAAAAACCTGTCTCTCCGTGTGTCTGTCTGTCTGTCTGTGTCTGTGTGAGTGTGTTGTGGGAGAGTGGGATGAAGAGGGGGAGGAGGAGGTGGAGCACCTAAGGCGGTTTTTTTTTTTTTTTTTTTTTTTTTTTTCCCTAATGCCAAAATCACCTCTTCATTTTTTGGTGCTTCACACTGTCCTCTTCATCTGCAAAAAAAACAAAAATCGAAAAAAAAAAAACAAAAAAAACAATTTCCACTACTACTTTTTTTTTTTTTCCTCCAACCAGTCTCTTTCACTCCATGCATAGTCTGTATGTTCTTTACAATGGACATTTTTTTTTTCCGATTTTAGTGTTTTTACGTTTGATACAAAGTGTCTGGGTTTGTTTATGTTCTAATGTGTGGTGTACTGACACTCTCGCTCTGATAATGTGCTGCTTATACAAAGGAAACATAAGTTAAACAATAGACTTAATTATTTTCTCTTCTTTCACTTTTTCAAGAGAGAGAGAGAGAGAGAGAGAGAGAGAGAGAGGAGGGGGGGGGGAGGGAGGGAGAGAGACGGACAGACAGACAGAGAGGCGGCATCGTAGAAATGAATGCAAAATATGTTCCAAATCGTCTTACCAATTGGCTACACTCCGATACGGCCGGCCTTAGGGCGAGAAGAAAGGTTCCACAAGGGAGACGAGGGGAAGCCAACACACGCACGACAAAAACTTAGGAGTTTTGCCGCTGTTGTTGCCCCCCCCCCCCCCCCCCTCCCATCCCCCCCATCGCCCCCCCCCCCCAAACCCCCCCTCCCCCCCCCCCCCCCCCCCCCCCCCCCCCCCCCCCCCGCTCCCCCAATCCCGTATGTGAGCACACCTGAAAGGATATCGTAGGTCCAAACTTTCCGTCCTTCCTCTCAATCTCTCTCTGCCGAAACGCTTGAGCTCTACTCACGCCACACACCACGACCCCCTAAAAAAAAAAAAAAAAAAAAAAAAAAAAAAAAAAAAAAAAGAGAGAGAGAGAGAGAGAGAGGGAGGGAGGAGAGAGGGAGAGAGAGGTTGAGTAATCGACGGACAGACCCGTCAGACAGACAAAGAACAGAAAGATAGGTAGGCAGAAACGGCATCACAGAGATGAAATTTAGAAGTCTGTTGCATGTCGTTTCACCAATTGGCTGTTCCCCGATGAAGCCAACCTTACGGCGAAAACGAAAGGTCCGCAAGGAAGACAAGAGGAAATCCAAGAAGCGAGACGACAGGCATATTAGTATTCCTTCACTCCCCCCCCCCCCCCCCCCCCCACTCCCCCCCCCCCACCCCCCCTTAGATAACTGACCTTCCCTCTCCTCTACTCCGCAACTCTCCTGCAGGAATCCTCTCCCTCCCCCCCTCTCCTGCCCCCCCCCCCCCCCCCCCCCCCCCCCTTTCATATTAAAAACGCCTGAACAATGTAATAGTCTTATCTTTCTCTCCTCCCTCCCCCCCCCCCCCCCCCCTAGCATAATGAGACACACTCTCTTGCCCACCTAGGGCAGTTTTCCTTTTACACCCTTCGGACATTATACTCTTTCTCAAAAATGAGTTGTAGAGGGATATCCGTGTTCGTCTTTTTGAAAATACTAATACACATTTACACAATAATATGATAAAATTGATACATTGATAATTTGTCTTCGAAACAATCGATTTACTGATGCCAAATAATATATCTGTGTTTGATAATTTAATATGAGCATGTGTTTCTAAGTAAATTTTTTGCTCAATAAATCTCCAAAAATTGTAGACGATCGGACACTCGCAGAAAAAGTGTTCAATGAAATCAGTTGTGTTAGGACAGTACGAGCATTTGTTTGAGTCTTTTACTTTCATTTTACTAAGCATGATATTAGTGGGATATATATATTGTGTAGTATTTTCCAGTGGAGAACTCTAAGTCTTACCTCTTTTGTAACGTCTGTGGCTCGACACCATGCGAATTTGTCTAAGTCAATACCAAACTTTCTGTTCCAGAAGGCATTCGCAGTAGGTGTTTGAATTTCCTTATGTTCCATAACTAGTTTCATTATTTGTTTGGGCTTTGCATTTAGCATACTGGCAAAGCAGGGGAGTGTCCCAGATCCTGCTTCACCTGACTGGATCCACTGGATCCACTGAGCTGGTATGGAGTTGATCACAGCATTGTACTGAAACAATGTAAGGGCTCTGTTCTGGCCAACCCTTTCCTGCATTTCTTCTAAAGATAGTAATCTATTTTCTCTTTTATGAATTATATCCTTATTTTCTCAACGTCATTCTTTACCCAGTTTTTGAAATATAATACGTGATTTTTATAACGAATTAAATTATTGTTAAAAAGCTGTTGACTGTGGAAATTGTTTTGTCAATATCGTTAAGTTCTATTAGTATTTTGTGGTTTAAATAAACTGCTAACACATCTTTCCAGAATTCATTTCCAACTAAACTTAACTCTTTTAGGTCTTTAGCTCTGCAGTTATACAAAAAGTATCTGTCTTTGCGAGGTGTTGTAAATGCCATCTAGGTATTAATGCCCAGTTTTCTTGTTCAGTGGCTTTAAAGAGTTTGCCCGCCCATTGTAAGTACAAACAGTTTTGAAAGTTACTCAGATTAATCATATTAAGTCCTCCTTCCTCCACGCTTGCTTCCATTACTTTTCTTTTGACTTTTTCGAAAGCTTTTCTATTGTTAAATCTTTTCTTCCACAGGAATCTGTAAAGGGTTAAGTTAATTTTGTTTAATACATAGTCTGGGAGTCCTACAGATTGCATGACATAAAGAAACTGACTAAGTAAAAAAGTTTTTATTACAACAATCTTACCCTGTATACTGATATCCCGTTTACTCCATTCTCTGATCAGTTTATTCATTTGATACATCCTATTACACCAATTATCTTCGATATTCCTAGCCATCCTATCACGTTGGAAATAAATGCCCAATATCTTTATTTTATCAACCGTGGTGAAAGGAAGTTCTGGTTCTCCTATCTGCTTTCCCATGGGTAGGACTTTCGTTTTCTGTATATTTAATTTTAAACCTGAGAAACTTTGGAATGTTGTAAAGATTTCTAAAGCTATGACCATGTCTCTTTTATCTCTAAGAAATAAGGTTGTATCATCCGCCATTTGTTTGATTTTTAAAGGATTAGTATCTGGCACAGTGGTTGGGACACTGATGCCAGATATGGAGCTATTTCTGACTTTAATCGCTAACAACTCCACTGCCAGAACAAAGGCTAATGGAGAAAAAGGACATCCTTGTCTAATTCCACAAGAAAGATTAAACGGTTCAGATATCCATCCCCCATGATTTATTGAACTAGCAGGGTTCTTTGTCAGTATGGCAACCCACTTTCTAAATTCAGTTCCGAAACCAAAAACTTTAAAAGCATGCAACAAAAAATCTTTTGACACTGAATCAAAGGCTTTTGAAAAATCAACTGCCAGTAAGTACCCCGTTTTATTTGTTTGGTTAAGGTAATTGATTGCATCATCTATTGATCGTATAATTGTAGCAATGTTTCTGCCTTTGATATATCCTACTTGGTCGTTTTTAACTAATTTGTGGATGACTCTTCCAAGTCTTTCTGCCAATACTTTTGCCAGTATCTTGTAGTCAGTGTTTGTAAGAGTTATAGGTCTCCAATTAGTCAGTTTGTCTCTTTCAAGTTCTTTCCCTTTGTGTAACAATGTTATTATGCCCTGCTTTTGGGTATATGCTAGTTCCCTTTATCAAAAGATTCTACAAACGAGTTTGTTAAGAAAACTTTTATTTTATTCCAGAAAAATTTGAAAAAAACTCAATAGTTACTCCATCGCTTCCTGGCGCAGACCCATTTTTCATCTTTTTTAAGGCGTTTGTTGTTTCATCAATAGTGATCATATACCCTCACAACTGGCAACGTCATTTTCATCCAAGCAAGGAATGGTTTCATTTTCTAGGAATACATCAACAGATTCACTAACGTTGTGTACTTCTACCGGCTGACTATACAATTTTTTATAGAATGTTACCTGTTCTTCTAAAATTTGTCGCTGATCTGTAACTACTTCCCCTGTGTCTTTACACAACCTTGTGATGACTTTCTTCTTTCCTCTTGCTTTTTCTAAACTGCAGAAATATTTAGTGTTACGTTCACCCTCTTCAATCCACTTAATTCGTGCTCTTACCTGCGCACCTTTTGCTTTGTGTGCTTGTAGTAATTCTATCTCTTTGTTTAATATCAAATATTGTTCTTGGTTGTCTTTACTCGTGACGTTATGATCATTCGTTTTTCAACTTTCCAGATTTCAAACTCTAATTTCTTTTCCTCATTTTTTCTTTGATTGGCTAGGATTTTCCCATACTCACTACAAAAATCTCTAATTTTGATTTTACATAATTCCCATGTATGCATATATGAATTTGAGTCTGGAAGGCTATTAATTTCTCTGTCTAACAAATCATTCATCTTCTGAACAAATACTGGGTCCTTTAAGAAACTATTATTAAATTTCCAATAACTAGGTCCACGATTAAAGTCGCTGCTGTTGAGTTCTAATAATATTGCTTTGTGGTCCGAGTGAGGAAAATTGGAGTGTTCACACAAAACACTGAACTGTAGCATTCCCTCGGATAAAAAAACAATAATCTAAGCGACGGGCAATAAATGGGTTTGCTCGAGACCAAGTGAAGTCTTTTCGCTTTTATGAAATGCTCTCCACATGTCTGTAAGTTGTAGAGTAGCTACAGTGTGGTTAAATGCTCTAACTTCTGGATCAGCATGGGCATGACCTGATATGATGT